>CALSCQ010000286.1:0-30984 GCA_943704525.1 Pigoraptor vietnamica
GAGAGAGAGAGAGAGAGAGAGAGAGAGAGAGAGAGAGAGAGAGAGAGAGAGAGGGATGTCGGATCCGCTTAAATCATAGACGTGACTCCACTAAATAAGAGAGAAAGAGCGAGTATGGAATATAGCCTAAAGGACAAGGGCGCCGCTCTCGCACCTTGAAGGTGGCCATGCGCTCGTTGAACTCGACATTGTCGCGGTATTTCTTGCCGTACTGCGCGACAAAGTCACCGAAGGCGGCCTGGAGTTCGTCGTCCGAGAGGGCGGCGGACGCGGCGCATGCGAGGGAAGCGGCCACGACCGCAAGCACGAAGAGGCGAGACATCTTCCACGAAGAATCGAGCGCTCTCCCACACACACTTCGAAAGAAAGCAAAGCGTGGAGAATAACAAGCCCCTTCTTTTTTGAATCGAAAACGCGTGCGCGTGTGTGGGCTGTGAGAGAGGAGGAGGGAGAGCCAAACAACAACAGCGGCATGCTCCGACGTCACACACGCCGTTTCACTCACAATGCTACTAATCAACCGATTTCGAATCACTTGTAACCCTCACCATATATTGTGTGGATTGAGTATTTGACTATTGGCAAATGTGTCCGTACACCTTGGAACGATGGCTTTCCCACCACCTGCAAATCTGCGCACACGACGCTTCAGCCGGCTGCATGCACGGACCATCCGTTTCACTTTCCACGCGCTCGTCCTGCATGGTTTTACAGTCAAGGGGTAAAGAGATGCGGTGCCGTCAGGTGTGCCTGTGTGTCGTGTACCGATCCGTACGTGTATTCGCCCGCCACGCCTCACTTGAGGAACCTGCCCAGGTCGGCGTTGGTGCGTTGCACAAAGTGAATATTGCGCTTGATGCGATCCTCCAAACTCTTGCTCGCCGACTCCGATATCGACTCGACGCGGACTTTGCTGCAGCCCGCACAGAAACGTCAGGTTAACCGCAGGCCTATTTTCACGTGTAACTCTCACGCACACACGCACGAGTACCCACTCTAAGAACGTCATGCCCTTGCTCGACGACGACTCCTCCTGTTGCCGCCGCTCCATCTCCCGGCCCTCTTCCACCTTCCTCGCCCGCTCGGTGTCTCTCCACACGGCGTCCTGCTGCATGGCCGCAAGTCGCGCTGCCCGCTCTTCTTCGCTGAGCTTCGACCGGCCTCCCCGGTCTCCGTCCCGGCGATCCCTCCTGTCATCCCTCCTCTCGTCTGAACGGTGACGTGCCGTGTCATCGCGCCGCTCTCGAACGGGCGATCGCGATCGCGACCGCGACCGACCGCGTTTCGACTCGCCATCTCGAAGCTTGTCACGTGAGCCCTCTTCGCGCGCGCGATCGCCATCATCACGAGCGTGACGTGCATCCCTCCCCCCTTCGGCACGGTCCGAGTGCCGCCGGTCCCGCCGGTCGGCCTCAGATGAGCGCCGGGGAGAACGCGAGCGCGAACGGCGCCGTTCCTCGCGCCGGTCAGAGCGCTCGGGTTGCCGCGCGGGCGAACGCGAACGAGACCGCGATTTCGATCTCCTCCTCTGTCGCAATGACTGGTCGGTTCCCCTGAGCGGCGATGGTGCACGGTCTCCGGTCGGCCGCTGTGCATGGCGGTGGACATCGTCCGTGTCGGCAGCGGCACGAGGGCTGCGGCTTGCGTCGCGCTTCGTGCCGTGTCGGGAGTGGTGGTCGTCGTCGTCGCCGTGCTTCCGCTTATCCTTCTTATCCTTCTTGTCCTTCTTGTCCTTTTTGTCTTTCTTGTCCTTCTTGCTCTTCTTTCCCTCCTTCTGTTCGCGAAGCTGCGCGGACGACGGCGAATCAGCCAACAGGGGAGGCGCTCGTTCCGCACAGCGAAGAAACCCACGCCTCGCTATCGACACGCAAGAACAACGCAACAAGAAGACAAACCATAACAGCCGCACATGCGCACGGCCCACCTTCTTCAGCTGCCTCATCTTCACCGGGTTGTTCAGAATTTCCTTCAGGCTCTCCTGCTCGCGTTTCTTGATCATGAGAAGGGGGTCCTCGCGAATCTTCGACTCAAGGTCCAGCACAGAGAGCGGTGCCGCGGCCGTCTGCTGCGCGAACAGTGCGCCTGGCGCATTCGTCGCGGGCTGCGGATCGGACGAGTTACGATTAAAGCGATAAAGAATAGACGCACACACAAAAACTCGCTCTCTCACAAGTGGAGTCGATGGACACATGTCTATGATTTAAGCTGATCCGACATATCTCTCACACTCTCTTTCTCCTTCTCTCTCCAGGTGACGCCGTGCTACACACCTTTGCCTCCTCTTCCTGCAGCTTGTCGACCTCGACCGGCTTGCCGAGAAGGTACTCCTCGCGACTCTTGGACACGACGGCAGCAGAACGGGCGCCCTGGTACATCCAGTCCAATCGTTCCGTCTTTTGCCTGCACAGCGCACCCAACAGCCATTAACACACGGACCAACGAACGTGCCCATCTCATTCCCTCCTCCCTCGCTTAGAAAAACAACGTAAGAGGAATCGAGGTCTATCGAACGAACGGCCTACCCACTTGATGTGACCAGCTCGCACTGCCTGCATCTGCAGCTCCTCCAT
Source organism: Pigoraptor vietnamica (assembly GCA_943704525.1). Taxonomy (NCBI): domain Eukaryota; class Filasterea; order Ministeriida; family Capsasporidae; genus Pigoraptor; species Pigoraptor vietnamica. The sequence goes on from CALSCQ010000286.1 coordinate 2,571, forward strand.
CTGCCGCTCCTCCTCCTTCTCCTTGAGCAGCTCTTGGATCTTTTTGTCCTCGGCGATCTTCTTCTGCTCGGCGATCCACACCTTTTCGACATTCTGAAACGTCTGCGGATGCCAGCTCTTCTTGAAATTCTGCACGCGAGAACGCAATACTTTGGGGTCAGTGCTGTGCGACGAATCAATCCACGCCTTCTCATGCACTGCGCAATGCGCAGGAACGTCAATGCAGCGATCGCAAACGGAGAACGACACCCACCAAGTCTCCCCCTCCCATTTTCGCGGTGGCCCACTATGGCCGTCCGTCGTTCAAACTTGTTGCATGCAAAGTCACGCGCGATCTAAACAGGCACGCAAGACTGCGAGACAAAGAAACGACTCTCCACAGCCGAATGACCACAACAAAGACCGAAAAGAAAGTTTTTCGCACGATTGGTTTGTGAAACGTAAGCGCACCGAAAACGGTGAAGTCGCGGCCACAAATCTCACCCCGGATGCAAATCAACACCCCGGCTGTGAGCGATCAACACAAAACAGGCTGTCATAGGGACACCTGTGTGTCGCATGCCCAGTCTCGCCAAACTGTTGCCTTTTGAGATCGAAAAATCGCCTCTGCTGTCGCTGTGGGCGTGCTGTGGCATCTTCGCGGAACGCGTCTTTATTATCTCCTGTGTGTGACGACGTGTGCGGTGTGTGACATTGATTCGAACCATGGGGCGTGCGCGACGACTGTAGCGCGTTGCGGCCACATGCTCAGCGTTTGAATTTTGTGCGACTCCATCAGGCGGTAGACGGACCCTCGTCCACGCTGCTGCGTGCGGCGGCACAGAAAGATGTGGGTCAAGCCGAGCGAGGTGCTCCTCGCGAATGCCCTGTGGTCGACGGTGCAGACGAACAACTTCTTTGCGCTCCAGAAGCGGCGCGGCCACGGGGGATCCGGGCTGACGTCGCTGTTCGTGGGGACGCTCGACAATGTGATGGAGTCGAAGCCGATGCCCTTCCGCATACTCTTGCAGACCAAGTCGTCGGACGTGAGCTATGTCGTGGCGGTAAGCGAGACGAAGGAGGAGATTGAGCGCGACTGGCAGTGGCTTGCGTCGAACCTCCTCACAAAGTTGAACGGCTTTGAGGACAAGCGCGAGGCGCGTGAGTTTGTGAGGAAGAAGATTGAGAGCTTGGTCGCAAGCGAAGGAAAGAACCCCGACGACGAGGATGAGAGTGGGTTGTTTGGCACAGCGCAGTTGCTGCGCACACACACACGCACATGCCACACATCCACATGAGGGATGGCGCATGCGTAAAGTCCTCACCATTTTGCTGCGTACACAGATTCGGAGGCGTACAAGTTTTCGTCGGCCGCCAAGACGTTTCACAAGCGGTTTGGGATGCCGCCGGAGGAACGCCTGGCGAACTGTGAGTGCCGTGGTACTGCGGTGCATTCGACGATTGCACTTTGTGTCTCGTGTACGTCCGAAGGATTGTTATCCTGTATCGTCGACGGCACCTTCGCGTGTCACGTCCGCGTATATGACGGTGTCTCTGTTGCGCAGACTACTCGTGTTCGTACTGGAAGGGCCGTGCGCCGCGACAAGGGTGGCTGTACCTCAGCGAGAACCACCTGTGCTTCTACAGCTACTTCCTCGGAAAGGAGGCCAAGCTCGTCATCCCGTGGGTGGAAGTCATGGGCCTCGAAAAGGAGTACACGCGAGGGTTCATTCCGGACGCGATCCGCGTGCGAACGCGAGAGAAGCAGGTACGTGCGTGCGCGCCTGTGATACGCACGTGCTTGCGTGCGGGTGTAACTGTATACGGGCTAGCGCTTGTTACGTTGTAGCTTGGCACAGGCGACTGCGCTCTCCACCGTCGATTAATTGACCATCCCCTTCGCAGTACTTCTTTTCGCTCCTCCTCCACCGAAACGACACGTTCAATCTTATGGAGGAACTCGCGAAAATGGCCATGCAACGGCTGCTCGAGTCGAACGACGAGGACGCTTTTGGGTCGTCCGCGGCCGCCAACGCAGCCGCCCTCGCGTCCGCAGCCGCCCCGAAGGGCTCGACCGCTCGCCGCACATCTGCAGACGGAAAGCGTGCGGAGGAAGCGCTTCGCCGCGACCTGCGATTGCGCGCCATGAGCCAGAAGTTCCGGGAAACGTTTCGTCTGCCGTCGAGCGAGGTCCTGCTGCGCGAGGACGCCTGCGTGCTGTCGGCGTCGTCGCACATGGCCGAGCGCTCTTCCTTCCAGGGCCGCCTGTGCGTGTCGGCCAACTTTATCTGCTTTCTCAGTCGCCGGGAGGGCGAGTGCCGTGTCGTGATACCCTTTCGCGAGGTCACCGCTATTGCGGCGTCGGATGGCCAGTCTCCCTCGGTGCACGTGCGCACGCGCAACCGCAACCACTTCTTCTTCCATTCTCTCGAGTCGCGGGACGAGACGCTCAAGTCGTGCGAGGACCTCTTGAAGGCGTCGCGTTCGCGAGAGGAGGCGCCGCGCGACCCGTGGGAGGAGATGAGCCAGACGGCGGAGATGAAGCCCGCGCTGTACACTCTGTTCGGCAACGGTTCCGACGAAGACGCAAGGTGGTTGTTTGTCGGATTGCAGAACTGCGTATTGATGGCGGTATCAGCGGTGCTGTTGTGAATGGTTGTACGCTGACCTCGCCCAAGTTTTGAGCGGTTGTACGTGAACTCGACATACGTTTGAGTCCTCTTTCCGCTTCGTCTCATCGTGTGTTCCCTGCAGCGCTGCGGTTAAGGAGGCCGGCCTCGAGAGCCTGTGGCAGATGCACTTTACGGAATTTGGGCGCGGCATTTGCATGTGCCGCACGGCAAAGGAGCTGCAGCTCGTGAAGAAGGGTGTGTTTGTGTTGTTTGGTGTGCGCGCGCGTGTTTTGTGGGCTAATATTCGCGTATCTCTTGTTGTCCACACGCTGAGAATTCTCTCGCGATTACCTTGCGATGAACTGGGCTCACACGTTTTTGTGCCATGTCGAATGGATCAGGCATCCCCGACAGCCTGCGCGCTGAGCTGTGGCTCGTGTTTTCGGGCGCGATCAACGACTGGGAGGGGCACCGCGGCTACTACGCGCGGCTGCTACAGGAGTGCACGGGGAAGGAGTCGCTTGCGACGGAAGAGATTGAGCGCGACCTCTACAGGTGTGTGCCCACCTCGCTTTCGTCCGTTGTTGCGAGGATTTGTCTGGCGTGCCTTTCCTCCAAGCGTTGCTCTCCGTCCTTAAAAATTTATCGACAGTTGAGTTGGCGTGTCTTTCAACCTTAGCCGTGTTGTCTGGCGGTGTGAGTGCCTCACATTTTTTCCCTCATTCAAAGGTCCCTCCCGGAGCACCCCGCGTACCAGAGCGAGACGGGCATTGGTGCGCTGCGGCGTGTGTTGCAGGCGTACGCGTGGCGCAACCCGTCGATCGGCTACTGCCAGGCCATGAACATTGTGTCGTCGGTGCTGCTGCTCTACGCGTCCGAAGAGCAGGCCTTCTGGCTTCTGTGCGCCGTGTCGGAGCGGCTGTTGCCCGACTATTACTCGACGAAAGTCGTCGGCGCGCTCATTGACCAAGGTGCGTGCTTTTTTTGTGCCCTTTCTGCTGTGCGTGCGTGCGTTGCACTGCTGCGGGTTGTAGTTCGCACGAGCTTTGATATCCTTCAATATTGCTGACAAAAAGCTCTCTCGGTGCAGGCGTCTTTGAAGAGCTCATGCAAGAGTACCTCCCAAACATTTTTGCGCATCTCGACAAGCTCGGCGTCGTGTCGATGGTCGGCATCAGCTGGTTCCTCACCCTCTTCCTGTCCTCCATGCCCTTCCTCTCGGCCGTCCGCGTCGTCGACTGTTTCTTTTGGGACGGCCCCAAGGTCCTCTTTCAAATTGGCCTCGCAATTCTCGACTTCAACAGCGACGCCCTCCTCGCGGCGCGCGACGACGGCGAGGCCATGGACGTCCTCAACCGCTTTCTCAAGTCGATCGATGGCGACGGCACGCGTTCGGCGGGAAGCGGGCGGCCCTCGATGGATGGCGTCGCGCCGGTCGCGGCCGTGAGCATGAACTCGCTCGTCCAGCGCGCCTACGAGGTGTACGGCTTTATCACGGACAAGCTCGTGACGAACCTACGCAACAAGGTGCGCCTGAAGGTCGTGCAGGGCTTCCAGGACAGCAGCAAGAAGTCGGCCATCAACTCTGTCAAGTCCGACAGCCGCTTTGGCCCGGCGGAGCTCGACCTCGTCTACCGCCTATTCCAGGAGTGCCGGCAGAAGAGCTCGTACTGGGGCGTGAAGGGCTCCGGGTGGAACAAGCGGCAGATCGACAAGAAGCAGTTTCGCGTCCTCTTTCACCGCCTGTCCCCGTGGGGGCGCGGCCACGAGTCGGCGCCACTGGCAGACACCGTGTTCGAACACATCGATGGGGACGCCGACGGCCTGATCGACTTTTCGGCGTTCATCCGCTGTCTGGACATTGTGTGCCGCGGTGACCTCCGGCAACGCCTCCGGTTCCTATTCGACGCGCACCGTCCGGACGTCGAGGAGGGCTCGGCGCCGCGACCCTCGCAGACGTCCCAGCAGCTGCAGTCGAGCGCGAGTAGCCGATCCCTCTCGATCGCGTCGTTCGTTACCGTTCCCGAAGACGGCTTCTTTCCCGTCGAGCGCTTCGTGGAGCTGTGGCGAAGCATGTACAGCATGTTCCACGGCACCGCATGGGAGGCCGAGTATTTCCCGGCGGTCACCGAGTGCGGCCGGACGGCGCTGAGTCTGGCCGAGGAAATGGCGACCGGCGCACCGCCGCCATCCCTGGGACTTGCGAGAGAAGACAGCCGCCCGCTCATCTCGCTGAACGAGAGCGCGCCCAGTACGCCCACGCACGCCACCGCGCCCGCCGCCGCACAAAGGGGCGGCCGCAGCCTCAGCGCAAGTGGCCTGGCGAAGGAGACGGAGGACATGCTGCTGGGCGTTTTTGGTGGGACGCCGTCGCCCGTTCCCGCTGGAGGTGCCGCTGCGCCTGCGCCGGGGCTGTCCGCGCCGCCGTCGGACATGTTTGCCCGGTCGGCGTCGTCGCTCGGCAGCATTGGAGGATCCATGGAAGATCTCGCCGGGGGCGACTACGAGGACACGGTGAGCATGACCGAGGGACCGGAGCCACCGGCGGCGGCATCAATGCGGACACGCGCGCTTGCGGAGGCCGGCCAACACCGCGGAAAGTGAGTGTCGTGGCTGCGTGTGCGTGTGTCTGCATTTGACATAATCACCGTTATGAGTTGTATTATGCGCTGTGTCGCTTGTCGAGGTGGTCTGACAAATCAATTCTCCATCGGCAGAGTCAAGTTCGACATGTTTCTCACGGCGGTGCAGACGCAGCCGCTGCTCGTCGACTTTTTCACGATGCAGTGGAACCTCGTGGAGCAGGCCTCGTGACGATGGGATGCTGGGGCTGCGCGGCGTTAACGGGCATCTTTCTGCCGGACATCTTTCTGTCTGCCGAACAAACGTTATGCTATTGACTGCAACGTGGTTTGTTTGCTTCTCTTTACATTCGAAGTTGCGCCTCTGTGCACGAACGCGGCTCACGCACACACGCACGCTCAGAGAGGCCGCACATCACTGGCGCCCGCAGTCGCTTTGTCGCGCGACCGATAGAGGGCCCGTCTTGTTTTCGCGACGCCGCACGCGAACGCACCGCACGCACGAACGCACACACGCGCCGCCAGCGCAGCTACCGGACGCGACCTTCCTACGCGCACGCCTTCAGTATGCAATGCCCGATACGGCCTGAAACTGCGTGCCATGCGCGTCGCCCGTCCCGTGCTCCGGAGCGGTCGCCGGCGCCGGCGCGGGTGCCTGTCCCTGCGTGGCCGGTGTCTGCGTGGGCGCCGCCGACGGCTGAGCGCCACTTGCCGCGGGGGGCGCCGGCTGGGATGGGGCGGCGGCGGCCTGCTGGGGGGACATCTGTTGCTGCTGTTGCTGCATCGCCTGCGCCTGTGCCATTGCAGCCTGCTGCTGGCTGATCATGAGCTGGTGGGGCACGTTTCGCATGGGATAGGCGCCGCCGCCGCCGACTGCGGGGCCGTAGTTGAACTGGCCGTAGAAGGGCATCTGGGGCGTCGGGTAAAAGCCGTACCCTTCCATGACGTTTCCGTATGTCTCGCGTCCCCAAGAACACTGGCAAAATCGAGGGGTTGGGGTGGGAGGTGGATGTTAGGCGAAGGCTACAATTGAATGGCAGGCGCACAAGAGTGTGGCTCACTTTGATCATGCGGCCGCCGAGGGTGGCACCGTTCATCGCGACAATGGCGCGCGCAGCAGAGTCGTGAGTGGTGAACCTGAGGGAAGAGAGGGTGGGGGGGGGGGGGGGGGGGGGAGGGGGTGAGGAATGTCAATCTTATGCGATGATGGTTTGTGTTGCGGATGCAGATTTCATTTCGCGGGTACGAAATTGAACAAGGCCGCACTCGTACCTGACAAACGCGTAGGCCTTGTCACGGTTGATGCGCACGTCAAGAATGTATCCAAACGGGCCAAAGCTCTCGCGGAGCATCGCGTCTGCAGCAACACCAAGGCTCGTCGTGAGCGCCCCCGCACGCAAACACAGCAAGACACACATACACTGCACACACGCGCACAGGGCGGATTCTTCCTGCTACACACCTCTCACACCCTCGCCAATGCCACCAACGTACACCGTCGTCGTGTACTGCGTCGTCTGCGCAGCAACCACGTCGTAGCTGAGCTTGGGAGGCGGCTGCTGCGGCTGCGGAGACGGCGATCCCGGACCCGCACTCCCCGCCCTCCCACCCTGTGCCCCGCCAGGCGCATAATACGGGCCTCGGTTGCCGTGTCCGGCACCGTTCTCATACGGACTCCGTCGCTGCATCGACGTCCCCGGCACAGGACCGCCCTGCGAGCCGACGCTCGAGGACGACCCCCGCCGCGACGCCCAATTCGTGCGCACGGCGCGCCCGCCAATCCACTTCCCGTTGAGCTCCTGAATGGCCCTCTCGGCCTCGGGCTTTGTGCGGAACGAGACGAAGCCGTACCCGCGCGACTTGCCCGTCTGCGCATCCTGAATCACGCGCGCGTCGACGGCGCCGTACCCTGCAAACGCCGCGAGGAGAGACGCGTCGTTCAATTCCGGGGCGAGGTCCCCGACAAAGACCGTGAGATCGTCGAGGGGCATCTGGGGACCCCCGGCCATTGCACCCGGCATCATCGAGGCGGGATGGTGGCCGCTCGACACGGACGACCGTCCGCTGCCGTTGCCGTGTGCGCCCACAGCACCCCCTTGCGCCCAGTTGACCCTAATCTCCGTCGACATGAACGTCTGTCCGTTGAGCGTCTGGATCGCCGTCGCCGCCGATTGGGGCTCGGCAAATTCGACAAAGCCATAGGGATGCGGGTGCTGGCCCTGCTGAGCAAGGGGGAAACGGAAGCGCGCAGATAAGGTGCCTGTGTGACAAGTGTGACAACATCGAGAGACGGCCGGCGCACGCGGCGACACTCACTGTGCCACGGACGAGCTTGCAGTTCTTGACGGCGCCGACTTTGCTAAAGTAATCGACAAGCGAGTGCTCGGTCACCGCGGGGTCGAGATTGCCGACATAACTGCGAACGACACATACAGTGCGTCAGTGTCCAGTAGAGGTAACGAGCCCAGAAAACAACGCCGTTCCTTCATCGCGCACAGACTCCAGTTTCACAACACGACTCACATGCAGCAGTTCTGTCCCTGAAGTGGTTGACGGCCGCAATGGACGGAGGAAGGAAGAATGGCAGTAAGTGAAATTGCACGACTCGCCACCGCATGACATTGCAAATCGCCCAGCAATTCATCCGCATGCACACACAGTCCCATCAAATTGGCGCCGAGTGGCCAACACACCGGTTGCGGGGGTCCCTGAAACGGTGCAAACTGCGCCATGGTGGCCGCAGCACACGAAGCGCTTAGATGCCTCTCAACGCGTCAAAGTGGTCGTTGGTGAGACTCGGATGCGCGGCTTGTCCATCAAGCCGCCATCTTGCGCGAAGTCTGAAACGGGCCGCAAATAAACGGCCACGGAGCGTCTAATGTGAAAATACTCCTCCCAATACGACCCAGATGTGAATGACAACCACCCGGGACCTTCGCCGTCGACCCAAAAAGCTTTGGGCGATCGAGCGCACTTCCCGTCTCGTGTTTCGCGCTTGACAGCCGAGCGTGACCTAATGTGCCATCTCGGTCGAAGTGGCCGGCCTTCGCACGGACGGATGCAAGCGTTCCGCACCGGAGGCAACAGCAGCCTCAGCGTGCGACAGTATCGAATGTCGGGGTGCGTGCGTGCGTGCGTATGTGTGGGTAAGGACAAGGAACGCGTGCGGCGGACGCGACGCGTGTGGCTATGCGAACACGAGCCAAAACAATACGCCTGCCGCAAAAACACGGGGGAGGGGCGGGTCGTATTTGGTGTTACGGGGGGTGGGAGTTACCGGTCGCCAGACTGAGATCTCGGTCAAATTTTGGCACAAAAAGAGGGTCAGTTTTCAATGTTCGGCGCACGGGTGCTGTGGGGGCGGGGCATTGGCCGCCCACCCAGCTGGGGGGTCCTCACGTGCGCCCTATCATGTTGACATCCGGGGTGAGGATGATTTATTTATGTGGGCCTAATTGTGATCCGAGGTGAGCGTTACTCACTATGGGCTGACTATGAGATCCGGGTTGTTTCATCACGTGACCCTACATACGGGGTGGTATCCCTCTGTTTGTGTTTGGTAGAGCGCTAAATTTGGCTGTTCGACACGATTTATTTTCACGCGTCGTTCACTATGAATTGACTATGTGTCCGCTCATTTATTTTTGTGCAGAGTGCCCTTTATTATTTTCAGCCTCGGTTTCAGCCACCAAAAAACGGCCCTTTGGACCTCTCGCTCCTCTCCTCCTTCCTGCTTTCGTGCGACACGCCACTCGGAGTCCGTGTGCGCAGTCCTCGCAATCGCTTCTTCACGGGGGCTAAAACTCGCGCTGTTGCTTCCGTGTTCGGTCGCTTTCTTCTGCAAGTCTCCGGTGACTGCGCGCAACTGCTGAGGCAACACCGACTTGCGGTCCCTGTCGATTGTGTGCATCATCGCTTCAGTGTGTTTTTTTTTCCTGGGCAAGACCAAATCGGACTCGGCCCACTCAATATTTTTTCTTGTCCATTCGTTCTAATTGCTCGGCCGTCCTCTTGGCGGCGATCGATGCGCGCCGGCCGCCGCGCGTGCGTGTGCGTGTGACGCCGGCAGTGCCGTCGCTGCGGGACGTGTGAGCGAGGCTCCCCGGTGAGCCTCGCACGCGGCCATGGCGGACAATCGGCGCGGAAGCACATACCTGGACCCTGCGGCTGGGTTGGGTGGGGCGCCGACGTCGCCGTCGCACAATTCAAACCGCCTTTCGTTTGTTGGCATGATACAACGCACTCCGTCTGGGGGTTCTTCGAAGAAGAAGGTGTGTGCGTGTGCGTAAGTGCGCGCGCATGTGCTAGCGTGCGCTGTGCTGTGTGTGCGTGTGTGTCGTGTGGTTCTACATGTCTTTTTGTGGGGCAGAACTCGTACTATCTCATTGCCCACTTCTTCTGGGATTTCTGCGCCCACACCGCGTTATCTGCGCACGACATGCGCTGTCAAGCCCAATATTGTTCTTTGTGCGAAGAATGGAGAGTCTTCTGTGTCAGTGTGTAGCTGGCGTGGTGCGGTGGCCCGTTTACCTGCGAGTCGAATTGCGTTATCATGCCACTATGGCGCACGTGCGCAGTTATCATCCACATGGATACTCGTCACTTTCCTTCAATGCTCTCTTCAACGCGTTATATATTCCATTGCTAAGTGTGGGAGGGCTCGCGTTTTCGTCCAATTTGCATCCGTGATGGGTCCACATAGCTCGAGTGCGCTGGCGCTGATGTTCTTTCGCCGCCGTGTGCGTGCGCAGAGCGAGGCAACGGAGGGGTTGTGGGCTTCGCACTATCGCAAGGAGGCCACGTACGAGGGTTATCTTCTGAAGCAGGGCCGCGAGGGTGGGGTATTCCGGAGAAAACTTTGCGACCGTGGCCGAATCTCACAATCCATTTTTCCACACCCTGTTAATCCGAATTGGATTTGGTCTGATCATCCGCGCACTCAACGCATTTCGTGACTTTGCCTACAGGGACCTTTCTTCCCTCCAAGTTTGAGCGACGATACCTCATACTTCACCGGTCAAGCCTCTTCTACTTTCGTCGGAAGGAGGTGTGCTACTCTTCACTCTTCGACCTTTGAATCGCTCTCGATGCACGCGATCACCGCCTCTCGCCCCCTTGTTTCGTTATCCCTGACCTCTTGTCTCTCGCATTGCAGGATGAGCCCATCGGCCTCATACACTTGCGCGGCGCAGCGGTGACGCGGGACCCCTCGTCCCAGCCCGGCCGCGTGGTAATCTCCATCAACGCCAACGCCAGCGTCAACTTTGAGAGCCAAAAGTGCTTTAACCGCCGCATGTACGTCTTCATCGCCGAGGCCGACGACGAGGGCGCGGTGTGGCTCTCGCACATCACGGCGGCCGCGCAGACGGCGGGACTTCCGAGGTCGCAGTCGGGCGAGCTCTACGTCGCGGAGGATGAGAGCCGCACGCGCAGCGGGACGTCCAACAGCTTTGGGACGCGCGCCGATTCGTTGGGTTCGGGATCGTCCGAGACCCCTGCGCAGAACGCCTCGCTGCGCGCGGAAGAGCCGCCCTCGGGGGAGAGCGCCGCGAGTAGCCGCAGTGGGTCAGCGTTCCCGTCAAGATCTGGATCCACGACGGAGATTGCGGTGCCATTCAAGCGCCAGGGCTCGTCGGCCAGCGTCGACGGAACGCGAAATCCCCTCGAAAGCCAGGTGTGCGAGGCGCTGTCGGTGGATGCTTCGCGATACAAGCCCGTGGAGCAGGACGTAAACGCCGTCAACGCGGCCGCCACGGAGATCGAGTCGCTCATGTCCCGCGTGGACGTGCCCGACGCCATCTTTCACGTGCCGTCTGTCGCGGCGACCGTTTCGGCGGGCCGCGCATGCCTCGCGCGCGCGGAGGCGGCCATAGCGCTCCTGCCGGAGACGTCGGCGCTTCGTGTGTTTGTCGCGAAGCAGTGCGCGCCCGTGCGTGACGAGATGCTCTTGTCGATTGGCCTCGCGGCGAAGAGCCTGAAGGACTTTCTGGTGGAGCTGTCGCAGTCTGAGATTCCGGTGACGTCGCCGCTGGTCGTGCGGCGCTCGGAGCACACGCTCAACCTGCTGAACCGCATCCGCCAGCTCGCGGTGGCCATGAGCGACATTGAAGAGATGGCGTCGGCGGCGCAGTTTTTGGGCGAGCTGCTCCCCAAGGTGAAGGAGTCACGACCGGCGGAGAGCGGGCGCGTGTACACGATCATCGACTATGTCGTCGAGGCGCTTAACATTGCGCTGCCGGCCGTCGACGAGAACGCCAAGACGCACTTTGTCGACGTGACGACGCCGCTTATCGTTATGGCGGGCAAGGTCGTCAAGGCGCTTGGAGAGCCCGCGGCCGAGGCGGCGCTGACGGGTGCCACGGCAGAAGAGACGAAGCAGTTGCGCGCGCGCCTCACGGCCCAGATTGCCGAGCTGATCCGCACGACGCGCATTGCGGTGGGCGTCTGGCCGCCGCCGCGCGCCCGCATGGACATGCTGCGGTTCATTTTTGGCGTCGCGTGCGGGACGCTGCACCTCGTCGGGGCGACGCAAAAGTGCCCCCCTCTGTGGTCGTTGCTGGTGCTGGATCTCGACGATCTCCCGCAGCTCCACATTGAGCGCACCGAGAGCGTGGCGGGCGTGACGCCGCGGAAGCGGTCGGACGCGCCGAAGCTTTCTTCGGACGGGACCGCCGACGGCGAGGACATGGTGGCCGTGCGGAAGAGCTCTGACGCGGCGGCGGCGCTGGCGCAGGTGGACGTGATTCGGCGCATTCGCGACGAGCTCGACATCAACAAGCTGATTATCCAGGACGTGCGGTCGTACGCGACCATGGTGAAGGAGGGCGTCGCGCGCTTGCTCAAGGCGGTGGAGGCGGAGGATCGGGCGACGGCGATTGCGACGACGGATCTCGTGCTGGACGCCGTGAGCTCGATCATGCAGCAGATTGACCCCATGGAGCTGAACCAGGTGTACATTGACGTGAAGGAGCGGTGGGGCCTGTGCAAGAAGGACCTGCACGATGCCATGCGCGATCTGCGGAAGCACCGCGGGGACGCGACGTTCGGGTCGGAAGCGGAGTATGCGCTTCAGTACGAGTTTGCGCTGTCGTATCTCAGCAGCGCGGGGAAGGTCGTCCGCGAGAAGACGGGCGCGCTGTTTGACGTGGCGGAGCAGGTGATGGCCGTGCAGCAGGAGCAGATCGACCTCCACCAGAAGGACATTGAGCACCACCAGAAGAAGATTGAGCGGGCGCGCGGAAAAATGACGGCCCTCGACGACCTGTACAAGAACATCATTGTGACGACGGAGAAGGACAAGGCCGACGCCAAGGCGGGCCCTGCGACGCCGACGGGACGTCCCTCGCTGCCACGCAAGGAGTCGAACGAGAGCCTCCTCCCGCGATCGGGCTCGCAGGATTCGCTCGGTGTGCGCAAGGGCTCGCAGGAGTCGCAGCTGCAGCGCGGCGCCTCGCAGGATCGGCTGCTCCTCCGCAAGGGATCGCAAGACTCGCTCGCGCTCCCCGACGAGCCGCCGCCCGTTCCGCCGCTCCCGCCGGCGCCGAGGGCGAAGGCCGGTTCGGAAAGCGACTCGACCGGGGACAAGCTGTCGCTGTCGACGTCGTCGTCGATGACGCAGCTGTCGGCGGCGGCCGGCGGCACGGGCACCGTCCGGGGCGGCGTCAAGAAGCCCGAGCCGAAGGCGGAGGAGGAGGAGTTTGACCCGACGCAGCTCGTGCTGGACGACACGCAGACGACGATTTCTGGGCACCGCCTCGTGAAGGGCGGGACTCTCGAGCGCCTCGTCGAGCGCCTCACGCACGAGAAGAGCTTCGACCCTCACTTTCCGACGACGTTTATGCTGACGTACCGCTCGTTCACGACGCCGATGCACCTTCTGGACCTCCTCGTGGAACGCTGCATTGCGGCGGGGAAGGAGGAGAGCGAGCAGACGATGATTCGCCTGCGCGTGTTCAACGCGCTCAAGCTGTGGATCAACTCGAACTGGGACGACTTCAAGTCGGATCCGTCGCTTCTCGACAAGATTAACGTCGTGATACCCATCATGGAGGAGAACAAGCTGCGCAGCGCGGCCAAACAGCTCCAGGACATGATCAAGGCAAAGACGCTCAACGCGTCGCAGAAGCAGCGCAAGCACGTGTTCGACTCGAAGGCCCCGCAGCCCATTCTGCCGCCGGAGATTCGCAGCGCCGATCAGATCAAGTCTTTCCTCGACATTGACCCGCTCGAGATTGCGCGGCAGCTGACGCTCATCGAGAGCGGCCTGTTTGCGCTTATCCAGCCGAAGGAGTGCCTCGACCTCGCGTGGCAGGCGAAGAACAACAGGGAGCTGGCGCCGGACATTCTCGGGATGATCGAGCGCTCGAATCGGGTGCGTTGGAGAGGCGCTCCTCGTACTTGCTGTCGGTGGATCGATGCTGCTTGATGCTGCATACGATTTGAAGTGCTGACCTTGTTTTTTTTTTGTTGTGAAACGACAGGTCAGCAATTGGGTGGCGACGGAAATTCTGAAGGAGGAGACGCTCAAGGGCCGCGCGAACATCATGCGCCACATTATTAATATTGCTGAGGTGAGTTTGCCGTGCCCGTGTGCGTGCGCGTGTGACTGCACGCTGAGTGCGTGGGGATTGCTTCTTCCCTCTGCGGTGACCTTGTCTTTCTTGAGACGCACGTGACAATGGGGCCTTGCACATTGCGCTTCACGTGCCTCCTGTCTGCGCCGTCTCACGCACGCACTCGTCCATTCTGCAGAAATGCCGGTCCCTGAACAACTTCAACTGCGTGATGGCCATTATCGCCGGCCTCACGAACGCCGCCATCTTCCGCATGAAGAAGACGTGGGAGGTGCGTCAGAAATGGGCTCCTGTTCCGCAACTGCGTGTGCAGTCGCGTGCGCTGCGTGTCGCGCCCTTCCACGATTGAAGGGGAAGAGCGACTAGTCGTTTAGGGTATGGCGTTTGCTGTCGTCGTGGCCGGTGCGTGTGGTAATGTCATCAAAGGTGGATGTAATGGATGTGTATGCTTCCTGCTTGGCGCAATGCTGACGAGCCCTCACTTCCTTTGGAACGTCAGGCGCTGCCGAGCAAGACGCAGACGCAGTGGACGGAGATCAAGACGCTCATGTCGGAGCAGGGCAACTTCTCGCGCTACCGCCAGGAGCTGCACTCGATCAATCCGCCCGTAATCCCCTTCCTCGGTGGGCCCTTGTCTTCTGTTCTCTGACACACTGTCATTGCATGTGGTGGCGCACGTCCTCGATGCTCGCTCCCTTGCTCCCTCTCGCAGTTGAGACTGTGCGTGCGTGTGTGCGTGTGTGTGTGTGTGTGTGCGTGCGTGCGTGCGTGTGCGTGCGTGCGTGCGTGCGTGCGTGTGTGTGTGTGTGTGTGTTTCATGCTTTGTTTGTTTTCACTTTAAATGTTTCTCTTCATTATCGGGTCGTGCGGAGCCGCGGTGCTCCTGTTTCTGCTGCGCCAACAGGCCCGGGCCTGACGTCCGACTGCTCCCCACAGGCATCTACCTCACCGACCTCGTCATGATTGAAACGGGCAACAAGAACCAGATTACGAACACGACGCTCATCAACTTTGACAAGCGGCGCAAGATTGCGACCGTCATCCAGGAGATTCAGCGCTACCAGCAGACGCCGTACCACCTCCAGGAGGTCGACTTTCTGCGGCAGTACTTGCTGGACGTCCAGGTGCTCGACCCCAACGCCATGTACGAGAGGTCGCTCGTCCTCGAACCGCGCGAGAAGGGACCGCCCGCCGCCATCCCGGCGCAGGTGCTCAATTCGCCCTCGTCGCGGAAGGGATCGCTCGCCGACGCATTCCGCAGGGACGCGTAGAGTGCGCGCGGCCGATCGTGTTGCGCAGTACCATTGACGCCGCGTGTGTTTGCATGTGCGCGCCCGTGTGTGTTGGATGGGTGGCTCTTGCTGTGCCTGAGAGGGAGTCTGACGCAGCCGCTGGCGCCGTTTGGTCGGCGTCCAGTTGGCACGTGCGTCACTATGAAAATGAACAACGCCAATTCCACTCTTCGCACGATCGTCGTTTCTGGGGTCTTCATCAGACACGCGAGAGTCTCCCTTTTCCATTTCGTGTTTTTTATGTCTCTCACGCCCGTTGGCGTCCGCATATCACACAAAGCGCACTTCGCTCTCGCCTGCGGCGCCAAACCGGTGCGCTCTCGGCACTGTCCACACCCCTCGCAGTCGCAAGACGCAGAGAGTGGGTCGAGAGGGGGGACAGCCCAAAGAGGCGCACCGGCGGGTACCGCAAGCAACCGCTAAAAGTCGCATAGCGACCCAGAGCGGCGAATCAGCGGCGCGTGCCTCAATAGAGTTTCCACGCGTCGCGTCACAAAGAGAACGAACGGCGCCAAATGCGAAGGCGAAAACGCACAACGGCGGCGAAGAGACAAAAGAGATCAAACGTCTGCGAAAGGCCGCAAACTGCGCAGTGCGCTCGAGTCCTTCGGCACCTCCCCCCCGGGAGTGCCATAAGGTCCCTTGCACACCGTCAACCCACTCTGACTTGGACGCACACACAGAACGCACAAAATCACACACATACGCGCGCACACACACACACACACACACACACACACACACACACACACACACACACACACACACACACACACACACACACACACACACACACACACACACAAACACGAGCACACGCGCAAGCGACACCGAGCTGCACGACAGCGAACGGTGGCACGCACGCGCGCGGACGACCTCCTATCGCCTACATCGGTTTTCCAAACGGCACCCCTACAGACACGGCGCCACTCGTCATGATACGCTCCGCGACCTCTTCGATGGACGGGACGCGGTTCTCCGCGAGCTTGGAGAAGATCGTGTGGCCGTCGAGCGATATCTCAAACGCGCCGGTGGACAAGAGGCCGCCGGAGATCTGGTTGCCGAGGAAGAAGGTGAGCGCGACGGCCATCATCTTGCGCTCCGAAAGGTAGACGTAGAACGCCGGCGGGGCCATGCCGAGCCTGCGTGGAGCCGATTGAGAAGGAAGGGAGGCCAGGGGGAGGGTCGCGTCAGCGTCATCTATTGCAGACTGCGAACACCATAACTGTAGACGTACCGTGGGAAGATGTAGTCACCCGCGACGAGCAAGATGATAAAGGCAAACTGGAACACTGTGACGAGACTGCGGGGACGCGAAATCGCATTAGATGTGGAGGGTCAATGGTATGCCTCGCGCATTCTAAGGCGCAGACACCGCACTTCCACACACAGCACGTTCGCCCTCCACAGCACGCAAGCACGCACACGCACCGCGAGAGGAGCACGTTCGTCGGGTGGGGGGGATAGTTGCCGCCAACAATGGTGAGCATGGGAAAGGCGGCGCCGAGCTCGCGCGCAAAGACCTCGTAGGTCTTGCGGTAACCTCAGGAGACGCTGCGAGTGGGCATGAGGAGAAGGAAGGGGTTGGTTGCTTCGTCACGCACGTGCGCAATGTGGCGTCCATCCATAGCGCCCTATTGTCCCGTATTGCAAACACGACAACACACACACACACGCACACACACACACACACACACACACACACAGACACACAGACACACACACACACACACACACACACACACACACACACACACACACACAACACAGCACACACACACGCACACACAGAGAGTCCGCGCGCACACGCACATCCAGCACGCACCAGAAGAGGAACTTGAGGACGGGGCGATCTGCACGCCCGTTCATGACGTGTTGATTCATGATCGGGCTCGGATTTGTGTCCACGAACGGCAGCTCTTGGACTTCTTCGGCGAGGTCAAACGTGGAGATGGACGGGTCTTCGGGTGGCGTTCGTTTGGGCGCCGCCAAATCGCCGCGGAAAGCGACTTCGAAGAGGGTAATGGCAAGTAGGGCTAATCCGATCGCCCGTGCGGAGCCAGTCGCCATTTGCACGCGGCGACGCGCGTGACAGAGTTGCGCAGCAGGGTCGAAGGAGCGCGATTTGAAATTTGAAACGCGGCTGCATGTGCGCACCTGGTGTGTCATCACGTGCCGGACAATCGGAACTATTTGCCCATACATACATACTGGTCATTCTTTACTGCGCCGCTTGGGCCCAACAGGTAAGCGTCCACTTTTCTTCTACAACAACCGACTCCTCCCCTTCTGACTTCCCCATTGTATTGTGTGCGCATTGGCCCAACACATAGGTAAGCGTCCATGCTTTATAAACAACAGCCAACTCAGCTCCTCTGCCAGCTCAGAGGCGTGCACATCGTATGATATGCACAGTCGCCTGCGAGTTCTCCACTTGTCCACAGCGGCTGTCGTCGGCCATAAGTTCATTGGATGCGACCCATTCGGTCGGCGTCCACGACATGGTAAGAGTCTCCAGGACACGCGCAGGCCGCACGCACACGCACGCACGCACGCACGCTCTAGCGTCACGCAGGAAGCATCGCACGCCCATATCAGCCACACATACACTATCGAGCCACTACACCCACAACGCAAGAAGGGCCATCGCGCCCGCCCCGATCGCCGTGATGCCCATCTTGAGCGCGACGAGCTTGCCATCGTTGAGACCTCCCGGAAGCAGCTCGACAAGCGAGATGAAGAAGAACGAACCGGCGCTCATGGAAACGAGGATGGCCTCCGCCAGCTTCGCAGACGCACCCTCGTACGCCGACGTTGCCGCCCACGCGATGCCAATCCCGAGCGGCGTCATGAGTGCGCTCACCACAAGCACGCCCGCCGTCTGCGCAAAGGGGAGACGCGCGAAATACACCGGCACGCCGAGCGCAAAGCCGTCAAGCAACTTGTGGCCGCACACGGCCGCGATCATCGAGATCAACCCGCTCTCGTCGGTCTCTGCGCCGATGCCCAGCCCATCCATAATGGAGTGCAGCGCCAGCGCGGCTGCCATTACCCACGCCTGCGCCACCTGCTCGCGTGAACCGCGAATCTCCTCGATTTTGGGCGACACGTCGCGCGCGGGATTGGAGCCGTACGAAGGCACGGCGATACCTCCCTCCGCGAGGCAGTTGCTCTCGTCGCAGACCACGTCGACGCGCACCAACGACGGCGACCCGTTTCCGATGCCGACCACGCTTCGCTGCGACTCGAGGGGGTGCGGCGGACTCGACGGGGACGTGATTATGCGCGGCTGGATGGCCCTCATGGGCACACTCGTGCCTTCTTCCGCGGCGCGCTGGTCGTCGCTCGACACAGATGGCGTGCGTACGGGACCGTTGCCGCTCGCTGATGCGGCGCCGCTGACCTCGCGGTTCTTCGCTATCGCGTCGAGGTACTCTTGCGGGAGCGACGGCACGGCGTGACTGTGTCCGTGCCCGCCGTGTGCGTGGCCGTGGCCGTGGCCCTCGATCTGGTGCGCGATGAATATCTTGTCGACCGCCATGAGCAGAAGGAGCACGAGCATTGCAATCATCATGGCGAAGGGATAGTCGGCGTCGCTTGCATCCCGGAGCCCCGAGGTCCCCGCCAGCGCAAAGTAGTCCGACCAGGCCTCCTCTGCGTCCGGCAACATGTGCGTGAAGGCGGCCCCGATAATGACCCCCGCGGCCGCACAGCAGCACACGCGCATGATGAGGATGCTTCGCTTGAGACGCGCGAGGACCCATGGCAAGAGGGACGTGCAGAACGTCCCGATGGCTATCGAAATGATGAGACCAATCTTGGCGTTGCGCACAACGGTGGAATTGCCGCTGTCGTCCGACGAACCGTCCCCGCCATCCTCGGGCGACGTGTCAGTTCCGTTGCCGGGGTCTTCATCTGCCGCGGCTGACGCAATTAACAACGCCAATGCCAACAGCGTCAGCGTTCGCTTTGCGTGCGTCATGGCGAAAGGCGAAGGGAAAACGAACGCGCAGCAGCGAAAAGATTCGCCGTCGCGCGTCCTTATAAACGGTTGAGGGGGGACGCTGTGCGTGGGAGTGGAATGGAGAGAAATGCAAGTGCGACTTGCCGCGTGGGATGTGCGTGCCATGCGCGCGAAGTAAAGGCAAGACGTGTGTGGCGTGTGCGCGTGTGTATCGCGTGTGTATCACCTGTGCGATTGTGGCTGCGAAGAAGGCGACTGTGATTGGTCGGAAAATGGACCAATCACAGTGCGCCTAAAAAGACGGTTTTTGTGTGTGTGTGTGTGTGACTATGGGCTGTTACGTCGCTGAATGGCGATTGGTTGAAAGATGGACCAATCACAGTGCGCCTAAAAATGGTTGGCAGTTTGTTACTGACGTTACTGCTGAGCGAAGTGTATTTCAGAGAACTCGGACGCCAAACCCTTAGTAAACATCGAGCGGGAGAGCTCGCGTGGCTGCCTTGGACAGACGGCGACTGACACCATTTCCGAGACGGCAGTCGCGGCACCCGTTGTCTCCGAAGCACCGCACGCAACCGTCAGCGCACGCGCAGCGCTCCAGCACATGCATTGCAGCGCGAGTGGCGTCGAGGAGGCTAGCTGCGGCGCCTTCCAACGTGGGCATGTGCTCTATTGCGTCCTCCTGCAGCGCGACGACGAGCGCGACGTCGGCGTCCATGCAGTTGCCGCTCAGGTGCAGCATGATGCGCGCGTTCTCGTGGCCTTCGCGGGCGACCCTGCTCACCTGGCACGCACTCACGGCGCCCCCCACTGTTCCGAGTCGGTCTCCGACACGAAGGCGGCTCGCGATGACGTGACGCAGACCGTGCAATCCTTGCTCAAGCTCTTCGATGGGCGTGTCGCGCGCGTACAAGGCAAAACCGACGACGCACGGCGTCCGGCGTGTGAGCGTGAGAGCGGGCGGAGCACTCTCTTCCACCTGCGCAACGGGTGCTTCGCCGGCGGGAAGGTTCCTGTCAAGGTCCGCCAACTTCACGTGAACGATGTCGTCGAGGGTGCGATGGTGCACTCCTTCCCCGACGAACAGTTGCGCGCGCGACCCTTCGCTACTCCACGCGCGCTGGATGTTCACTGCCCACGTGATACTGTAGCGCGCTTCGGTGAAGAGTGTCTCATGCACGTCGAGATCCGCCTCGCATTCGTCTTCGTCGAGCATGATCGCCTGCGCTACGCGGGTGTTTCGGTCGACGCCAGTGATCCTATAGCGGCGTCCTCGGCGCAGCACCACGGCGCCGTCGTACGCTTGCGCTTCGTCCAGCGAGTCCGACAACGTTATGCCATTCGCCGACGTGCCGACGTCGGTGATGGTGACGCGAATGTCCGTGCCTGCTTCCTGGGTGCCATCGCCGTCGCTCGCGGGGCCAGTTGGGCTCAGAATGCCTTCCGGTAGTATGCGCATGCGGTGAGAGAGTAGCAGGTCCGTTATGGCGGGGCGGGCGTTTCCGGTGCCGAACAGCTCGTAGCACTCGTCCAGCGAGAGACGGGAGAGCGACGCGGCGTGGAGCACGTATGCGGGGAGGTGGAGCCTGTACGCTGCCATGTCCACCACGCAGACTGGGTGCGCCGACAGGACGGCCGCGACGTCCCACACGGCTTGGTGGTTGGTTTCGCTATCTCTGGATGGAATGAACGCGACGAGCGCGTCTGCAGGGCGACCAGCGCGGCCTGCCTGCTGCCTGCGGCGGTTTTGTGAGGTGTCGGTCATTTTACCGCGGAAACGTACGTGTACGGCAAGGTGCGTACGTGTGTATGCGTTAATGCAGGCACATGAAACCGACTCGACAGCCTACTCACCGAAAGCTGCCGCAGTTGTCATATCCCACAATGATGACGGCGTTGAAGCCCCCGACGTCCACGCCGACCTCGAGCGCGGACGTTGAGACGACGACGTCGACGTCACCGGCAGCGGCATCCGCTTCGATGCGCCGCCGCTCGTCAGGTTCGAGGCCACTGCGGTAGCTCTCCACCCGCGCACGGTGGCTGTTCTCGGCCAGAAGACGTCGCGTGAGGAGAGCGACCGTCTCGGCCCCGTTCCGCGACTGCGTGAACACGAGCGTGCGGTGGTCATTCGATGCGAGGTACGCCGCGATGACTGCAGCCATCTCCCAGCACTCGCGGAACCTCAGGGATCCCGACCTGCGCGTCGATACGTCGAGTTATTCGACGGTTATTGCGAATGCGAAAGGTCTTGAGTAGGTAGACGAATTGGAATGCAAGCGAACCAGGCCATGCAGACTGCGTCCAAGGCTGTAAAGAGGTACGTACTCACCACGACGCATACGTTCGCTCGCCCGCAGGCGCCGTGTTTTGGTCGACGACCTTCCATTCTTTCTCGGGTACGTCGCACAGCGAGGCAACGTGTGACGCCGTCTGCCCGCATGTGGCGCTGACGCAGACAAACGCCGCTGTCCTGGCCTCCCGACGCAGCACGCGCATGGCACACGCGACTTCTCCGGCGAGGCCGCCCGTGAACATGTGGCACTCGTCTAGCACGATGAGGTCGACGCACCTCAGAAAGCGGTCCCAGAGGCGTGGGTGCGCGAATACCTTGTGGCGCAGCGCGTGAGCGTTCGTGAAGACGACGCGCGGGCGGATACTGTCGCCCACGTAGAGGTCAGCGGCAGTGGGTGACTCGTGGTCGCCGTCAACGATTAGCACGTAGCCATCGCTTTCGGCGCCAAAGTACCCGCGCGCGATGCGCTCCTGGTACGCCGATAGCGACTTGCGAGGGGTGATAACGAGCGTTGACCGACCCTCGTTCAATAGCACCGCCGCCGGGACCATGAACGCGTCCGTCTTGCCGGATGCCTGCGTGGTGCGAGGGCGATTGTACGTCTCTGAGATAAGTTAGGTCACACTGAGATGATAAGTTGGATCATACTGAGATGATAAGTTACATACGCGCGCATTTTCTTCCCACTGTAACTCTGCAGCGACTTACCGTGCCGGTCGCGAGGAGAGTGTGCCTTTTTTCGAGTATGGCGCGCATGGCTTCGGCCTGGTGTGCGTAAACGGCATCGCGTCCGAGTCGCCACAGTACGGCCGCGGCGCGATCTTTGCACTGGGCTGGCAGGTCGAGGCCCGACAGAGGCACTGTCTCCCCCGCCCTTCTCGCTTCCACGTGGAAGATGAATCGATCGTTGCCCTTGAAGAGGGTCCGGAGCATGTCCGCGTAGTTCGTTTGAGCCATCTCAAGTGCGTCCCTCGCTCTCTCCTGTTAAGAGAGCACAAGACTGCTGCGCCTCTTCTCTCTTTTACCTCAATCCTGGAAGCACACACAGTCACAGACACACACACGCGCGAGCGCTGTTATCGCGAAAGAATTGTCAAAGTATACGATGTAACGGGAGAGTGTGTTCTGTGCGTGGCTGTCCACGTTCCTCAGTAAAAGGCTCGTTCACTTCGGACACGCTCATGTTCGTCCTTTCCTGATTGGCTGGTTGCTGCCTCTGTCGTTACACTCCTGTGTGTGTGCTCTGTCGGCGCGCGTGTGTAGCCCGTGTCCATTGTTCGTGTGTTGCTGTGCCGCCGGTGGGCAGTGAAGGCAGAGTGGCTGGTTACAGGTTACCGTGAGGTTCGCCCTTCACCTGATTGGCTGATCAGGCGTCGTGTTCGCCCCTGTTACACTCGGCTTTGGGTTCGCCGTTCACGCATTCGCCCCATGCAAACTGCGCCCGTGTGTTGTTGGCGTTCGGTTTTCGTTATCGCAGGGAACATTATATAAGGCGCACTTGGTCGCCTTTTTTTGTGAATGCGCAGCTCTCCTCTTTTCCAAGAACCGTGAACACGCCGCTTCTTCAACACTCGCAACGACCGCCACATCCCGCGCCATGTCCGCCCCATCCCCTCAGCGCGACAAGCGCAAGGGCGAGGACAATGCGGACGGCCAAGGAAGAACGAGCAAGATGCCGCGCCTGGACACAACGGAGCCGCGTGTTGACCCGTTGATGGTCCCCGGCGTGCACGACCTCAGCGGCGCGGTGCTTCGAGCGTGCCCGAAGGAGCTGAAGTACATCGGTCTTCCCTACGCTCTTCGCAACAGGCACGTGGCGTCCGCGCTGAGCACCGCACACTGCGATCGGGGGAAGGACTTCGAGATCAAAGTCGGCAAGGCTCTTAACGCGTTTTCGCCGCGAAATACTTTCGTGGACGACGTAGTGGCGTGGTGCGCCAGCACTTCCGACGCCGCGGTTGCGCACTTTCGGAACTACAGGTAAGTGCCTTTGTGCGCGCATGCAGCGACTTCGCGCTTTGTGTGTGTGTGTGTGTGTGTGTGTGTCTGTGTGTGTGTGTGTGCGTGCGCGCGCGTGTTAACGAGGGAGATGCGTTTGGTAATGCGACAGTTTTCCATGTGCAAATTTCCACCATTGTCCACTCGGGCAAACGGCGAACCAAAACCCACCCCTCTTGCACATTGTAGATTCACCACGCCGCCGTCCTTCTACGCCTCGCGCAACCTGGACGGGTTCTTTCGCTTCGCCAATTTCGAACCGGACGTTCTGCGCCTCACCAGGGTCGGCGACCGAATCGTAGTGCGGGTCGAGGAGATCAAAGGGACCGAGGACGTGCAGCCCTCGCACCGCCTGCAGGTCTCATGCTACTCCCTGCTGCTCGCCCACGTTTTCAATACGGAAGAGTACGCACGCGTCGGGCTCCCTCGCTTCGAGTTGGACCGCAACGCCGCCATTTGGACGATGGGCGCGGGCACGGACAAGCCGCTCGAGTTCGACACCACCCCCTTCATCGCCCACATCGAGAGTTTCCTCGTCTCGGGCGTGCTGCAACATGCCCTCGACCCCGATCCGTTCTTCTGCTGGGACCCCGTCGGGTGTGTCACGTGCCCGCTGTTCGAGAGCTGCCGAGAGGACGTCGACCGTGACGGGAGCGTCGACCTTCTCCGTGGAATGACCTTCGACGTCAAGCTGGAAATGCGGTCTCACGGAATCGTCGACATCGAAGAGCTCGGGCGAGCCGTGCGGCGCAACGAATTCGTCGAGTGGGCTGTTCCAGTGCAGGCCGCGCTGAGGGCGCGAGGGGACGCAGCGCCGACGTTGGTGGCCAGCGGAAAGCTGTCGCGCCGTCTATCCCATGCGAGCCCTGAAGTCGTCGTCGCATGCCACGTCGTGTGCGACGTATCGCAGGTTGGCGACGAGAGGAAGATCCTCTCGTTTGCGCTGCGTGCGGAGAGCGCTGATGGACGACAGATATTCGAGCGGTTCGGCGACAGTGACGAGGCGGTTGTGTTCGCCCTCAATGCGTGCTTCACGGGCGTCATGGTGCGTGCGCACTGTGTTTCGTTGAATGCCGCGCGTGCGTGCATCGCTTCGAAGCTGACTTTCGACTTCATAACTGTTAAGTTGCTTATTCGTGCTGACGGTGGTTGTGTCTGCCGCGCAGGTCGGGAGGACTGCAGTGCTCGCTGTGTGGAACCGTTCTCAGTTCAAGGCAATTTCGGCGGTACGTTTGGAAGCCACACACACCACCCGTATTCATCATATGCGCGTGCACCTTCACTGACCCACGCACTCGACAAACATGTGCACGCAGGCCATCGGGCGTGTGCTTCGCCAAGGAAGTGGCGCCGCGCAGGGGGAGCGCAATGTGCGCGCTTTCGATGCTGCAATGCGGTGCCGGCTGGCGCTGTGGCGCGACGGTGACCATGCAGCCGATGGTTCACGCGTGGCCGAGCTGTACCGTGCATCGGGCAATCCCGTTCTCGTGCTGGAGCATCTACTTGCGGACACAATTGTCACGAGAGGTCCGCCGCCGCGGGACTTAGCCACGTATGCGCGGCTTGCCGGTCTTCCGTGCAACGTCCCAAGCGAAAGCGACATTTTTGACGCAGTGTGGAACAAGCGGGCGGGCGCACGCGACGTCATCAAACGGGCGGTGCTCTGCATTCCGGCGCTTTTGCGCGGTGAGTGCTCGTGTTGGTCCGTCGATATCATCGTGGCGCATTTTTGTTAAGCTTACCGCGCATCGTCCATTGTAGCGGCCCACGAGGTTCTGCGGAAGGCGGGCTGCCTTCCCCTTCAGACTTTGCCGAAAGTGAGCCTATTCACCGCTCCCTCTCCTCAGTCGCACAATCGCACTGTCACACCTGCACGCACTTGCACTCACACACATGCACAACCAAACACAGACACGCACTCACTGTTCCCGCAGATCACTCACGCACACGGCAGTCTAAATCCGTCCCCCCTTCCGCACGCTTCACCGCGAGCCACAGTTCGCCGGTCCCCAGGAATCTCAGATGACGTCGCTGGGCCTGCGTTGCTCGCGCTTCCTCCTTCACTACGAAGACTACCTCGCACGTGACCAGCTGCAGGAGAGCCGGACGGAGACGGTGGCAGCCCAAGTCGAGGCGGGCATCGTCGTCACTATGACGTTCCTGCGCAAGGAAGGTGCGATGCTGTGGTACAAGCCCGTCAGCGACCCCTTCGCCCTCTTTAAGTCCTCTAAGGAGCACTTCATCCTCTTCGCCGATTCGGACGCGCGTGCGGCGGTGACTTTCGACGACGCAAACTGGAGGCAGGTGCCGGTCGGACTGGCACGGGTGAAAGAGGCCACCTTGAACAAGGACGAGATTTGCGTGACACTCGCTCCCGAGAGCGGCGCTGCGAATGCATGGGAACGGGCGGACGTGCAGTACGTACTGGCGCGCGAACACCGCAATTTTACGCTCGCTAAGACTTGTCAGGCTCTCGAACGCGCCGACGAGGCAGCCCAGCGGACTGGCGCACCGCACCTCCTCGATTGCCTGTGCGACGCGCGCGCGTGGGGCAATGTGCCGGTGGAGGCGCCGTGGAGAGCGGCGGCGGCAGCGGACGACGCGCTGGGCAGACTGCGTCTGACGATCATCGACGGTCCGCCAGGGTCGGGAAAAACTGGAACGACGACGTCCTTCCTCGCGCGCGTCCTCGTCGGATGCATGCGGACGGGGCGTCCGTGTCGCGTGGTGGTGGCGTGCAACACGTGGGACGCCGTGTACAACTTTGTGTCCCGCCTCGTGGAGAAGCCCGAGTTGAGCGATGTCGTGAGGATGCTGCAGGGTGCGGGGATGCGGACGCCCGGCATTACCGTTGTCAGCGTGGAGGAGGCCGTGGTCCATTTTAAGCGGGCGAACGTCGCAGTCATCGCCGGCACCGTGTACCAGCTGCACAAGGTCCTGGAGGAACTCAAGCTGGAGCCCGTTGTGTATCGACGCAACGAGGGCGACGTGACTGTGACGGCCGCGCGCACGGGCCTGTGGCGCGGCCACATCCAGCTGTCCACGCCCCGAATGGCCGTGGTCACGATCCCCGTGGATGAGGGGGTCGACGACGGGACGCTGCTCCGCAAGATGACAGACAACGAGCTCGGCGCGTCGCGTGCCACCGACCAACTCCGTAAGTTTTTCGCGCGCGGCGTGGGCGCCTTTGCCGACATACTCGTGGTGGACGAGGCGACGCAGATGCAGACGGCCCTGGCGGCGCTCGTCCTCCCCTTCCTCAACGCCGTGTCGGGTGCGCTCATGGTGCTCGGCGATCCGGAGCAGCTCGGCGCCATCTACAAGGGGTCGTATGCCGACGGGGGACCTGCCGGCGTCGCGCGGTCGTTCCTTTCCTTTCTCCTCTCTGGCCGCAACAGCGATGTCAAAGAGACAGCGTGCGTTGTCAAATTGACGCGCAATTACCGCATGACGCGGGAGCTCGCCGCGATCGCGTCGCACATCTACAACGACTACCTGCCGGCCCCCGACGCGCGCGTGCCGGACCTCAGGCCGGAGGATGGCTTTACGCAGAGATGGGAGACGACGGTGCTTGCAGACCCGAGCGCCATCACCTTCGTGCACGTGTCATCGCCCGAGGTGCAGGCCGAGTGCGCTGCACAACTCGCGCGCGCGTGCGCGGACGTGTACGGCGACGGCAACATGATGATGGCGACGCCGCACAATCGGGTGCGCCTCGCGGCGGACAGAGCGCTGCGCGATGCCGGCGTTCAAGGAGTCTGCGTGCACACGGCGGACACGGTGCAGGGCCGCGAGTCGCCCGTCTTTGTTGCGCTGCTCGCAGGTGATCGGACTGGTGTGCCCGTGACCCGCTTTGCCCTTGCGAGGGCTCGCATGATTGTGCTGTTGACGAGGGCGCGCAACAAGCTCATCGTCGTTGTCGGACCCTCGACGTTGTGGCCGTCCGTGGAGTGCCTGTCGGATGCGAGCGCGGCGGCCGGCTACAACCTTCTCTGCTTCGCCAGGGATCGTGCTGTGCGCTACCAGCATCCTCAGTGACGCCTTGGTAACCGCCAGCCAATCACTGGGCGAGAAGTGTAACAGTCAGGCGAGATTTCGGTGGGAATGTCTGGCGCGAAAAAACGTGAATTTTCAACCCGCCAATAAAATACCGCGCACTCCCAGCGCGGGCACCGGCGCACCCACTCGGCGGCAGTTTCCACAGCAGAGAGCTCCACTTGTGAAACTGCTGACAGGCGCAAGGGCCTGCACGTAGCCCTGCCGTTAGTTGGCAGCACTCGTGCGTTTGTGCTGCTCGTGACACAAATCTCCTCGCGACACGTACGCTTGCCGTTGGTCACGTCGGTACTCTTTTATGGCCATGCTGGGCCACAAACGGCCCTTCGAACACACCGGTGGCGATGCGTCCGCGCCGCTGAAGGTGGCACGTGGGTCAGTCGGAGGCGCTTCGCACGATGCGGCGGACACAGCCTCAAGTGGATCCCCGCCAGTCCCTCAGCCGTCGACCGATTTGAAATTCGCCCGCGTCGTCGTGTATTTCGCGCCCGGCGCGCTTCCCATCAGCGTTGTGAATGACGCCAAGCGCGGTCTTCCGAAGCAAGGAGGGCGCATCTCTGCGGCTCTCGACGAAGGTGAGGCATACTTTGGCACGACAGGGTCAGAGGCGTCGTCGCCTGTGCATCATTCTTGCACTTTAATTTCCTCTGATCGCTCTTGTGTTCCGAGTGGCGAGGAAAGCCATTCGGACCGCTTCCCTTGCGAATCGAAGTTTGAACCTCTACGCCGTCACGCTCTATTGGCGATTGCAATTTATCTTCCATCCCGCGCTTGTAGCTGTTACGCATGTAGTCGTGCCTGCCGAGGCCAACGAAGCACAGCAACTGGCGGTGCTGCGTACTGTGCTTGCCACCAAGCCCTCCCCGCGGCTGTCTGGAAGCGTGCGCGTTGTCAATGACGCATGGGTGACGTCAAGTCTGCGGTTCAGTCGGCCACTGCCCGTTAAGAACTACACGTCCGACGCGCTCGCTCAATGCATTGCCGCCGCGCGAGTGCCGACAGGTGGCTCTCCACCAGTACCTGCGCCGTCCCCGACCCCGTCGCCCGAAGGTGAGCTCCCCCCCC
>CALSCQ010000287.1:0-2500 GCA_943704525.1 Pigoraptor vietnamica
GATCTGTGGGATTGCGCTGGAGCTGTGCAGCATGCGCCTTATTGTGCCACTCTGTGCAGATGCGTGGTTTTGTGTGTGTTCGTACGCGTGTGCGTATGCGAGCGCGCGCGTGTGTGTTTGTGTTTTGTGTTTTGTATTTTTGCAGCTTTAATAGCGAATAAGGTGTATGTGTGTGTGTGTGTGTGTGTGTGTGTGTGTGTGTGTGTTGCCATGTGCGCCTGTTGCCGCCTCCCATGTGCACTTTCGATCGCGCAGTGCATCTCATCCGCCCTTATCGTGCGCAGGACATTATCGTCTTCCCAGAGCCCCTCAGCCCGCCGCACTGCCAGTACAAGGTGTTCCGCGGCGCGTGGCTCGGGGCGCCCGTGGCCGTGAAGGTCATTCCGCTCGTCGACGGCATGGAGGGCGAGGAGACACGCCAGGCTATTCTCTCTGAAGTGCGCATCCTCCGCCGCCTGTCGCATCCGAACGTCGTGCATTTTCTCGGCTGGTGCGAGGACGACCTCGGGCGCCGCCTTGCGAACGTCGGCGGGCGGCCGCGCGCGGGCACAGGCGGCAGCATCTCGAGTCGGTTGCGAGCGGTCGGCGCTGCCACCGGCGCCGGTGCAGGCGTGGGTGCGAGTGCGGGCGCGGCGGAAGCTGCCGAAACGGTGTCGACGGACGGGGGCCTTGGTGGTGGCGATTTTGAGATTGTGGACGAGTGCCGGCGGGAGCTGTGGATTGTGATGGAGCTGCTGCCGCTGACCAGTCTGGAGATACTCAACCGCGACCCCGAGACGGCGTTCACGTACAGAAGGCTCGTGCGCATGTTCACGCACGTGTGCCGCGGCATGGCGTTTCTCGAGAACAAGCGCGTCATTCACAGGTGCGCCCTGCTTGTTGTGCCGTCCGCGCGTGCTCGTTCTGCTTTTGCGAGCATTGCCTGCTTCATTTCTGTTTTCTGCCTCTGCGCTTCGCCTGTCGTGTGCTTACGCGTGTCGTTTGAGCGAGTGCTGTTGGTCCCCGCCTGTGCGAGCGCTGCCAGCATAATGGTCTTGCCAGTGGTCGCATGTCTACTTGTGCGGCTTCAGCTTCACCGGTTTGAACGAGTGCTGCTATTGCCTTCCCTCGCTATGTGACGCTTGCTCCCATTCCATGGTTGGTTCTGTCGTTCATTGTGCATGCGGATTTGCCCGCAGAGACCTGAAGAGCCCCAACATTTTCGTCGGGCGCGGCTTTGTGCTCAAGATCGGCGACTTTGGCGAGTCGACCATCATGGGCACGCAGGGTGAGCCCGGGAAGCGCCTGCTGGGCTCGTGGGAGTGGTCTGCGCCCGAGGTGCTCGCGCGGCGCGACTACACGCACAAGAGCGACGTCTTTGCGTTCGGGGTGATCATGTGGGAGCTCGTGTCTCGCCACATGCCCTTCGACCACCTCGAGTACGCCGACGCCTTTGAGTACGAGGACGCCATCGCGCGCGCCGTCGCAGAGGGCTTTCGGCACCCGATTCCCGCGGACTGCCCCCAGGAGCTGCGGGAGCTGATTCGCCGCTGTTGGGAGGAGGACCC
Source organism: Pigoraptor vietnamica (assembly GCA_943704525.1). Classification (NCBI taxonomy): domain Eukaryota; class Filasterea; order Ministeriida; family Capsasporidae; genus Pigoraptor; species Pigoraptor vietnamica. Next base: position 1,548 of record CALSCQ010000287.1, read on the forward strand.
CTCGCGACGCCCGTCGTTTGACGAGGCGCGGAAGGAGCTCGAGCGGCTCAAGCGCACGCTCAAGGTGGACCAGGCCATGTGGGCCGCCGAGGAAAAGGGGTTCCTGGAGCGACAGCGCCCGTCCATGCGGCGCATGTCGGGAGGGTCCATCGGCGCCGTGCCCAACGACAACGAATCGCCCGACGCGCCCCTCCTGCAGGGCACCGCACCGCGCCGAGTGCGGTCAGAGTACGGCGCGCGACCGCACTCGCAGCCCCGTCCAATGGAGCGGAACATTTACGGGACATGGAGTGGGCCACCTCCCACGGGCGTGCGAGAGCTGCGCGGCGTGGTTGACCAAAGCGCGACTTCATTACACTGAGGATGTTATTGTGCAGCGCTTGCACTGACGAAAGCCCATCGCACTCGGAACCGGCCCCGTTGCACGCGCACCGGCTATCTCTCAAAATCCCCGCCAAATAGAGACGGCGGCTAACTGCGCTATAATTAAGCAGTGCGCAAGGCGTCTGCGTAAGGAGTGCGGCTTGCTCCACGCTCACGAACGGGCAAGAGCAGACTTTAAATTTCCGCCGGGAACGCCCTACACACCGTCTTGACATGTGTGATGGGGGCAACATCGCGCCTTTTATGGTAAAAATGTATTTTTAGGGAACTCCCCAGTTAATTTCCGGTACACATGGGCTCTATTTTTATCCCCTCTGAGAGCGACTGTCCAAACGACGAGTGTCACTGTCTGTTGAAGTGTCCCTCAGACGCGAACGCCGAGAGCATCATTCTCAACGACGTGAAGAACGAACAGACCGCACTGAGCGAACAGTATATACAGTCGTTGTGGGGTCCCGCGGGGCTCACAGAAACAGGCGAAGATGTGCTTCTACTTTGGGAAGCTGCTGTACAACAAGTACAAGGAGTCGCGCGAGCGGCGCGCGGAGGAGGCGGCCAAGGCAGCCGCG
>CALSCQ010000287.1:5000-10982 GCA_943704525.1 Pigoraptor vietnamica
AAACTACGTGTGCCCCCTCATCAAGCTCTCGATGGGACCCACCATCCCGTGCATCGACCCGGAGATTGCATACGGCCCGTACGGCAAGGCCTACCTCCGCCAGTACAACGGCGTGCCCGGTCTCTGCCTCCTCACCTACCCGAACTGGTTCTTCACCGACGGCTGCTACGTCGAGAACACGCGCATATTTCTCCCCATCATCGTCGCGATGCTCCTCGCGATCGTCGCCTACTTCCACTTTGTGCATCTGCCCGTCGCCGTGCAACAGATCGCGGCAAAGGACCGCGAGATCGAGGCCGCAAACAAGGCGCTCGCTGCCAATCCTGCGTTCACGGTGGGCATCGTGGCGAGTGCCGGCAGCGGCATGGCGCTTGCGGACGACAAGGGCGCGCACGTCACGCCGCGTGTGAGCGCACGAGAAGGGCACGCCGTTATGGCGGGCGAAAGTGGTTGAATCGAACGCACAAACGTACTATTTAATATGCCCGATGGCATGTGTATGGCGTACAGTACACGCGCGAGCTTAGAAGGAATCGACGCAGTCGCACATTCTTGGGCCTGGTCCGACACGTTTATCGCCGCTAAGAACCGGCAGCTCGCGGATATTGCGGCGGCTTAGAAACACCTCCTCACAAATAAAAAATGCATCGGCATTTAGCGCCCTTGTTGGCATACATTGCATGCAGTGACACTGAGTCACACAAGTGAATGGGCGGTGGATCATCCAGTAAAATGCATGCTGGCTTGCTTAATGCAACTCGGCAGGCGCCCGTCCAGACACCATTTGGCACGGGATGTCAGGTAAGTCATTGTGTTGAGCCGTTTTAGAGCCAAATTTTTTTTTCTGCGCGCCGGCCAATGAAAAACCCCGTCGTGCTAAAAGCCGGAAAGCCGGGCTGCAGTGAGTGCGGCTAGCCGGTTTGTGGATTCACTTAGCCGCAGACTCGGATTACAAGACGGACGCCACGATGTGGCTGGACCCCGATTGCATGCCATCAGCAGTTTTTTGGGTGCTTCAGGCAGTCGAATTCTACTCTGCGGGTCGTAGTGTAGCCGAGCCGGCCCGGCGGTCAGCGCATGCAATGCTGGCCCCGGCGGGCCGCTTACGGCCGGTGCACAACTGCTGCCGTCAGGCCGGCCGAGACTCGTCACAAGGTCCACCCCCTTCATCGGGGCCGCACCGGCCCACGTCCTCCGTTCCATCATCCACCGTTTGACTGCGCGGGTGTTGTGCGTATCCGGCGTCGTGGGGTATGGGTACCTTGGAGTAAGGTTGACTCTGAAAAAGTGCCGGCCAGCGTGAACGGCGGCTGGGCGCTACGAGGTCATCAGAACTTTGTGACGCCATGTTGTACTCGCACAATGATTGGTGGATGGAGGAGAGGTTGTTGTTCAGTCCGTGCATTTGAGTTCGAATCCTTCCCGAGAATAGCCTGGCCGAGCCACTACTCAGCTGCCAGACACCATGGCGCTGTTTGCTGAAATTATCCCGCCGAGGGACACGCGGGAGTGAGTAGTGGCGCTTGTGCAACTTTCAGTACCGACTTCAGGCTCTGACTCGGACCCCGGCGTGTCAGGCACACTGGCCGGAGTTGGCTTCGTGATGGCTTGCACCGCTTTGAGGTGTTCTGCTATGTATAATAAGGCTCAGATCCAGTTCCGTCATCCTTCGCCTGTCGCAGGCCAACTGTGCGGCCTCCAAACTTCATACGAGGTCCGCCGAGTCAACGGGCGCCTCATAGCTTGCTTCGACACAGTCGTTCCCATCGCCACGAAGCACGCCACGGACGGAGTTCTGCCGCAGCCTTCATGGTTACTGCTATTTTCTGTCCGTGACAAGTCTCACGCTCTCGCTCGTGCATCTTCATCAACCGGCTCATGGGCCTCCGCGCTCATTGGGTGCGACAACCCTGCAAGGTGTCAGCATCGACATTCGGCCGTCTCACAGTACGAAACCTCTTTGCGGTGAGCACACGGCAACTTTCGCCGACCGCGCATTCCGTGTTGTGTTTTCAGTACGTGGGTGATGTGCGTGTCAAACGGGATATGTGGGCGAAACAGAGATATGTGGGCGCGGACTTGTCGCCAACCTTGTTCTTTGCGCATTGTCCCTCTCTTGCGAGCACAAGTCCGCGCGTTACTCAGTCTTGTTCGTCTACCTTGTTCTTTGCGCATTGTCCCTCTTGCGAGCACAAGACTGAGTAACGATCGTCGACTCCGTCCGAAAAGAAGAACGACCGAGTCTTCCCAAAACTTTTCACAGCGGGCGGACCGGTTTCACGAACACCGCCTGGGCTGTCTGAAAAGAACGACCGAGTCTGCACAAAACGTTTCCGAGCGGGGAGACTGGTTCACGATTGCCGGCTCGATCGCGATCAGGAAAACGGGACGACGGAGAAAAATTCGTGCAAAAAGGAGGTCTGTTTAGTTTCCTAGTGGGTGGATCGGTTTACGATCGCCCGCCGGCGGGTTTGGAAAAACAGATTGAGTACGGAGTCGCTGCCGGCTGGGTTGTGTAAAAGGAACGGCCAAGTTTGCCCAAAACTTTATCCAGCGGGTGGACCGGTTCAGGACACAATCGCCGTCTGGGTGCGAAAAAGGAGTACTGAGACTGCGGAAAACATTTCTAAGCCGATGGACCGGTTTATGATTGCCGAAGACCACTGTCATCGACAAAAGACTCAATTGGACCCAAACTGTACCGGGTTTAACCCAAAAGGTTTTGCGCATTTTGGCGCCAATTGCGCCACGGCAGTTTCGCCAGACGAGTAATGACTCATTTCAGTCAACAAGCGATAGTTGGAAACGGCGGGCAATTAATATGTGTCGCCGATTCGACCAGCAAATACTGACCAGCAAACCGGAAAAACAACGGAGTGCTCTTGCGAATTGATTTCATGCAGACAGCGCTCCCGCCCGATCAGAGCCACGGTGGCTCGGTCACCCCAATTCGGGGACGCTTTCTTCCCCACACATCGTACATGAGGAGCCCCAGCTCTAGCTCCACCTCATCGGGTGCATGCTCCATGGCGCGCCGCACCAGTTGGAGACGCCTCATGACACGTCCACCCAGTGGCGGCGGCGCACTGATTTTTTCGGCGGCGGCAGAAGTCCACAGCCACAGCGTGCTGTTGACCTTTCTTGCAAGCTCTTCATCCCGCACCAAGCCGACCTCGCCACACAGTCGCAGGGTGAAGATCGCGTCGGAGAGCAGGTAATTAATATCCATGGTTGCGTCTCTCCGTCCATCTGGAATTGCCAGATTACGTTTGTCAATGACTGCCAACGTCGGTCGGTTCACTTGACGATCCAACCTGCGTGACCCAAAACGGGTTCATTTTTTTTTTTTTTTGGTTTGTTTCGACTACAATGTGTGCCTTAACTTGGCAACACCATTTCCGCCAAAGTGCCGGCTGGCCACACACTCGACGGTGATGGACTCTCTCTGTAGGGCCGGGCTTTGGGTCCGGGGAACTGAATCACAGTTCTGTACATGTATCGGCTTTGTCGGTCGGAAAACCAATGACATGTCATGACCTTCATCGTGAAGCAAGCTTGAAGCAAGGCGTTCTTACTATTGATATTGCTTGCGGAACAGTCTATTCACGTCCTGATATTAATACTCAGCTATTGCTTTAATTCCCCGGATGTCTGCCGATTGGATTCGGGCGAGTTTTGCGTCGGCTGATGCGGCTTCAAAACGGCGTTCGGCCGCCACTGATAATAGCAGCTGAATGCACGTACAAATGTAGCACGCACCGTGCGGGGGCACACGGCTTGCCTAAATATAGCCAGATTTACACATTCCGACCATACCGCGCTGCGCCGCACACTGTTTTCTATGTTCAACGCGACCTTTTTCAGGCGCACGGTCACGTGAACTGGTAGCAGCCGTATTGGCTCACTACACAAATCAGTAGGCACAAGTCATCGGCTGTGACAGAACAACGCCGGCCCGTCGTCGACGCGTGAGTCCAGTTCAATTTGGTCAGTCGATGTGGCGCAGGGTTGCGGGGCGTAATTATGTTATGTACGTGGAACGGCTTCCTGGATGTCCTGAATTCATGGTTCAGCGGCCAGACATCCCGGACACTTCAGTTCGTTCAGACTTTGATAGCCTGATTGGCTGACCAATTTAAACCTGAAATTCTCATTGGCTAAAATTTAACGGTCACATTCCGCCGCACTCTCATTGGCCGGTATTTACTGAACGTTCACACCTTTCATGATTCGCTGCTGCAGTGAAGCAGAGGGGTCAAAGCACTCCGCCTCGAGGCGTTAAAGAGACGCTCGGCCATTACTACTGGTCAGGCCACTGCTATTTCTACTTGCCGTTAATACAGTTGCTGCTGGCACCGCACGGCACTGGTACTCAAAAAATATGATGCGGCCGATGTGACCGTGAGCCTGATGCAGATATTATAATACATGCCTGACACATAATTATGCCGCGAACAGACTACTGACTGCTGCCGGCGCACATATGCACAATGATATCACAAACACTGACACAATCACGAGCACCGAATCACACACACACGCACACACACACACACACACACGCTCTCATTTCAGACAATCAGGCAGTGTGCTTTGGATATCATCCTAATAGTGTGTGTGTTTGTGTGTGATTGTGCGCGTGTGATTGTGTGTATGTGTGCATTTATAGTGATTGTGCGCGTGTGATTGTGTGTATTTGTGCATTTAAAGTGACAGTTGTGCGTGACCGTGCTGCATTGTGCGGGCAATTTCGCTTGTCATTGAGCTGAGTGCATCTGGTAACATCACTGATTGTGTGCGTGCACTGCACGTGTCATGCCGTATTGCCAATAGTTGGCGTGATTGCGCGCTGTCGGTCTGATTTCGTGTTCAGCGTGTGAACGATAAATTGATTGTGTCCGGTAACTGTTCGTGTGTGACCGATTGTCGGTGTGCGCTAATGATATCGATTGTGCCAGTGCCGGGGGCCTCAGTGACCTGACCGGCATTGTGGGCGTGACAGTTCTGAGTGTCAGTGTGTGCTGTTGTGCACCGACGCGATTGCCGTGTGTGCGTAATATATTGTCACAGTGTCAGCTCGAGTTCAATTGAATATTTGTGCCGTGCACAGCCGAGTGGCCGACGAGACAGTGCGTGGCAGTAGTGTTGTGGGGCGCCGTCAGTGGTGGGCGTGATTCAGGCGTGTGTGGCGGCCTTTTGTGCACTTGTTCCGGGTGTGTGCGAAATTCAATCAGTGTGCGCGTAATTATATATCAGATTGTGCGTGCTGCCTTGGTGCGTGTGATTGTGCGTGTGATGTGCACGTGATTGTGCAGTGTGTGTGATTGTGCGTGTCAGATTGCAATTTTGTGTACGCGGTTTGTGCGTGTGTTTGTGTGCCGGTGTTATTGTGCGTGTCGGATTGTGTGTGTGATTGTGCAAACCGTGAACGTGCGTGTGCCGGATTCAGATTTTGTGTGCTTGCGCCATTGTGCGCGTGATCAGCCGAACTCGAGTGCATGCAATTGTGCCGGACTGTGTGTGCGCGGTCAGTGTGTGTGCGCGTGATTCGGTGCATGTACTGACTGTGCCGGCGTGCAAAGCCATTCCCGATCCGACCGCCGTAGCACCTTTAAGGTGCACGTTTCGGCTGCAAACACATTTTTTCCCCTTTTGGCACGCGAGAAACTAATTCTTTTCTTAATTCGGCTGCGCACAAAAAAAGGCACCACACGCCCAGAGGCACACGCGCAGAGCATCCACGCGCACATGGAGACACACAGATGCATACAGACGCAGCAGCGCACGCCGACAGTAGCACACACAGACGCACGCAAAACGCGATGGGGCACACACAGATGCACACGCACATATGCACCGCGCCCTCAGAGGGACGCATACAGACACAGTGACCACACAGACGCATAGTGAGGCACACAGACTCACAGTGACACACAGAGGCGCACAGGCGCACACACAGACGCACACGCACATCTGCACCGC
>CALSCQ010000289.1:0-46683 GCA_943704525.1 Pigoraptor vietnamica
CCCACACACACACACACACACAGAGTACTCTCCTCCGTCCTTCTCTTTTTTTTTAGGTGTTGTCCAACTGGCTCATGTGATGCAACGGGCGGCATATACGATCGCAGAGATCCCCGGCTTCCACTATGACGAGGCAACGGGAAAGTACTTTCGGGTTGGACTCGGAAACAACCGGTGCAACCCCCTCACGCGCGCGGCAATCAAGGAGCGATTGGGCGGTCGCCCACGCAGCGAACAGACGGGGCCGCCGTCGAAGGCACACTCGCTTGTGAGTTTATTACGTGTTCTGCACGGTCGTCCCCCGACTGAGCTCTGAAGCAACGCACTGTTCTCACGGGTGGCGTGTGCGTCCGTCACACGCACAGCCCTATTTACTGGGTTGTCTCGCTCCCTCATCCGACCACGTCCACAGGCATTATCGAGAGTGCCGCGCGGCGTTATTCCCTCCCTGCATACGTCACTCTTGCGCCGTGAACTCTCGAACGCACAGCCGCGTGCGTGCGCGCATTTCCTCGAGGCGGCCATCGTGCGTGCGCGTCTGTCGCGGGGAGAGGCTGCCGATGCCCTTGTTGCGCAGCCGGAGTCTGCGAGCGAGATTAAGGTGTCCATTGCACCCGGAATTCCATTCTGCTGTCGCTCTACACGCGTGTCTCTATTCACACTTCGCTTCTTTCCGCCAGTTTCAGTCTCACTTATTGCTTGTACCCGCGCTTCCGTGTCACTTCTTGCTCACAGCCACACGCGCGTCACATGTGCGCAGATCAATAGCTCGACTGGACTGGTGGCGACGACCGGCACCCACAACCTCTTCCAGTGAGTGGGGAGCCTCGGCATGAGAGGGCTGTTGTCCTGTAGAACGCTTGTGTGCCGATTGTGTGTCGAGAGAACAACCCGCAGCACACACACGCACACTCGCGCGCACCCACACCCACATCGGCCTCATACGCAGTTCAAGACCGCACTAACTCACGTCGCCCGGCTATTAAGCACTTGTTGGAGATGTGCCGTCGTTCACCAACCCCGTGTGCCGTCGCAGCCTGTTCTACATCGATGCGTCCCAATCGAGTTCGAGCGGCCGCGTCCTCCAATACCACAGCGAGGTCCCCACCATGCAGCAGCAGGCCGCAGAATCGCTCTACTGGCACCCCTACCTCCGCAACCACCTTCTGTATCCGCAGTGTCCCTGCCGTCCGAGCTGTCGTTTTGCGCGCCTTTTCTGCTGAAGGGAAGGCCATGTGGCAATAACCTGTCCCTCCATGTAACCACTTTAGTGGAGTCGATGGACACGCGTATGTTTTGAGCTGATCCGCGTTTTTGTTCCACCTTGACTTTTCGGCACGCTGTTCAGGGCCAAGACCCTTGGCACAGAGCGAAGGGCCGGAAGTGTGTTGGCGTTTCGCCTTCAGATTGCTCCCGGCTCGGGAGGAGGTGACCGCCCAACACTTTCCGCGCTATTCTCGTGACGCTCTCCGGCTTGATGCTTTGCACGCGCGCGCTTCACGCACGCAAACACTCACACACGCATGCATGCACACACTCGCACTTCCGCGCATGTCCTCTCGACAAGCGATTGTGAGAACTTAGACGTTCGTAACTGATGCCTCGACTTTCCTCCACTCCCCGCAGACCCCGGCATGACTGTTATGCAGACGAGCGTCAGGCGCATTCCCAATTCGTCTGTGTGGACGGTCGCCGGCAGCCATTGCTCCAGGCAACTGTCCGCAGGTGTGCGTCGTGTATCTCCTTCTCCACCTACACACACATTCCCACACATACATACTGCACGCACGCCGCACACCCCCCGCACACACCGCACACACATCCCACACACACCTTCACGCGTACATGCATCACATTCTCTCGGGTTCACTCTGCATTCTCCACTTTCATTTTCAGGGATATCGCACGGTTTCGCCGTATTCTCGGATGAAACACTGAACGCACCATCGTACGTGTACATCGGAACGGACGTACTAGCACAACGATGGCTTTTCAATGTGAGCGCGTGAAATTGTTCACGTTGGCCTGCTGTGTGCGTGCACATTTTACAGTGTTGATGCATGCTCCCCTTGTTCCTGTGCCGCACGTGCAGCGCATCTCACAATGCTTACTTATCCTCTGACAGTCCCCAGTTCTCCTCAATGGCGCACGTGATGGCCGCATTCAGCTTCACGACACGCGTGCACATTCCGGCCTGCCGGGCGAGCAGAACCCGGGCGAATGGTCGCGCTTTCGACGACCCGCCAGCGACCGTGCGGGGCTGTGGACGAGCATGCGGCACGCAGCGGCAATCGACTCGCTGCTACTTTTGCCTACGGATGACACCTATGTGGTCGCGGCGTCGGTCGATGGCCAGGTGCGCATGTCGCCGTGCAGTGCCAGCAACCGTTTGTCTTCATCGCTCCTGCATTCCTTTCATTTCCATGACCACTCACGCACTTCGTGTTAACAGGTGGCGCTATGGGATCGCCGCATGGGCAGATGCGTGCACGAATTCGCGGGCGCCACCGCGGATTTCATGCGGCTGTCCGTGGACGTGGAACCGGCGGGCGAGTTTCTCTGCGCTGGTGTGTCCTGAATATGCGTGCGTGTCGCATGCGTCTGGAACTGAACGCATCCTCTCACCCCCACAGCCGGAATAGACGGACGCTGCCGTCTGTGGTCGCTATCGCGCGGTGCTCTTGTCAAGGAGTTGTCGCTCCCGCGGTCCCCGGGAGCCTGCCCGCCCCCCGTGGCGATGCTGCGATTGCCTGGCTCGAATTTGCCCGGGTTGCTCACGGTGGACGGTGCCTCGATTCAGCTGTACCATTGCGTCCCGGACTGAGCGCGCGAGTGCACGGCCATTTGCAAGATTGCACGTGGACGAGCATTCTTGTGCCGCCTCGCACACAAGATTCTGACGCACGAATGGGGTCGACGAGGCTTAATTTATGTGAAAGTCGACGTCTTTCGTCGCCCCTCCACGACGGCACGCGCGTGCTGCGCTTGCACCTCGTCAAAGTGGCGCAGGAGCGCAACAAAGTCGATGCCAAGCTCGTCCTGTTCGCGGAGACCGGTCTGGGCATCTTTGAGCCTGCAAGAATCGGGATTTGAAAATGAAGTGAGAACTTACGACAGTCGCACACTACCTGTGCGCATGTATGTGTGTGTGTGTGTGCGCGCGCGTGCGCGTGCACGAGCCTGTGTGCGTGTCTGCGCATATATGCACGTGCTACGTGCATTACGTACATTTTGGCTTCGTGGTGGAAGGCGAACAAATTCGGCACGCAGTTGAGGCGCTTCCGCAGCGTCGAAAAGGCGGCCGTCTGTGGCAGAAGCATGAGAATGCCGTAGAGGGACTTGATGAGGAAGGGGTACCGCTCCGGGTCCAGCAGCTGAAGGCGAAGATCTGTCGGTGACAAGCGCAAGTACCAGCAGTCAAGGGCAAACGAGTCATCGCCATGCATGGTTCTCAGTGTGTGGTATGAGAGTCTGATTAGGTGAGCGGTGGTCACGCTTGTGCGTGATGTGTGTGTGCGCGTGTGTGTGTGTCTACGCGTGATGGAACGATCGCTTCGTGGATACATGAAAATATCGGTGACTCGAGAAGCTGCACGAGCTTGTCGACTTCGACAAGGAATCCGACGGTGATTTCAAGGTCCGCACTGAAAATTAGCAAAGGGGGAAGTGAGCTCAGTGCGGCATGTAACGACGGACGGAGAAAGAGAGAGCAGGCTCAGATATCGGACACGGGAAGAGGGGGAAGGAGGCACAGATCGAGAAAACTCACAACTTCTCGATTAGGTGGCTGCAGTGCTTGTACGTCTGCGCCAGCAGGCACAGCGAGAACGTGGACACTGGGTTGTGGCAGAAGGACCGATAGAGCGAGCAAAAGAGCGCTCTTGAATCCTGCGCCGCACAGCAAGTGCAAATCTTAGTGCAACGCATGCACACACGCGCACATCGGTAACAGAGAGAGATTGTCGTCACGGTATGCCCACAAGGCCACGACACACCTGCGTTGCGTGGGTACTCACCGGTGTCTTGAGGTGCTTTAGCGAGTTCCGCAGCTCAAACAGTTCGGTGGACGTCAGCAGAATGAGAGTGAGGTTTTGCACCATCAGGCTCGCAAACTCGAGGTCTTCCTCGCGTAGGAGAATATCGGCAACGGCGCTGTAGATGCGCACGGGGCTGTCGAGAAGAGAGAACGGTCATTCACGTGACACAAAGAGACCGCACACAGACACACGCGCCGAAAGTCAGCAAGCCCCTTTCACGGCAACCACGCACCTAAGCAGCACGCACAGCTGGCGGATGATGAACGAGCCCCTCTTCTCGAGGAGGTCGCGGTCGGTGCTGAACAGCAGCAGGAGGTCCGTCATGAACTTCATGAAGTACGGCGCGTTGCCTGCACTTCGTCGCGAGAGGGAGCGTGTCTTCGTGCCGTCGGCGCCAGCGACGAGCGCAGTATCGTCCGCGGGCTCGTCAAAGTTGTCCGTCTGCGCGGAAATCTCGGCGAGCACCTCGAGGTCCAACAGCACAACCTATCGCCACACGAGAGAAGCACGGTGTGAGACGTCGCACAGCGGTGAAGCGCAGGGCCATGAGCCGCGTTACACACCTTGTCGGCCGGGTCCGAGAGCGTCTTGAGGAGCGCGGGGAACATTTCATCCGCCAATTTGAATATCTGCGACAGGTCAACAACGAAGCAGTTGAATTACGCGCACACCAACGCGATGTCGCACCGCTGCTAGGACATTCCACACAGAGGGCAGCAGCGATGCACGCACCTTTCGTCGGGCCTTGACGTGGAGCATGAGGATCCACCTGAGGGCGGCGATGCGCGTCTCCACGGACTCGTGGAGCAGCTGCAGCGCAAGGACGTTCACAGTGGGACCCAGCAGAAAGTTGGTCGGCTTGTCGGGCGTCGCCGTGCTCTCGCTCTCAATGACAATGTTGACGAGCATCTGGTTCGCGTTCACCGCCGTCTCGCGTATTTCTGTTGCAGACAAGACGCAGTCGTCAAGGCCACAACTTTCACCAACGACAGGCGCCTATGGGCTTGACAGGTGCGAAGCACACGTGCTGCAACATAGTAACGAGTCGGATACTGTCGACGCTGTGGGCCAGGCACGGGAGGATCGCAGCGAGCAGCTGGGCATTAAACGGGAGCATCTCGGTCTTGCCCATCGATATGAGCGTCTGAATCCACGTCAGCGCCGTAAACTGCGTCAGTTGGTCTGGGGAGAGAGTTGCGCGTAGAGTGAGCCCGCAAATCAGAAGAGCGCAACACGGAGAGCACACAGACGCACTCGACCACGTGGGGCTTATTAGTGGGCAACAAACAAGGCGAACACATGCACCAAGCAGAGTAACACAGACACACTAGTGGGAGAGAGGGCGCAAGAGGCCACGATATTGCATGCGGCCGCCACTGTGAATCCCACCCTTCGACCCGCAGTGAACGACGGTGATCTCGATGAGGCGGGCGTAGTTGATGTTGTTCGTGTGCTGCTGCAGTTCGCGCAGAAACTCGCCCAGCGCCGCCTCCGTCTGCTTGCGAATCTCGCGGCTGTTGTCGCTGAGAATGCGGAAGAGGCCGTCGAGAAAGTCCGGGAGGTACTCGACGAGCTCAATGTCCGGCACCGAATCGAGCACCGTCACCCAGCTCACGAGAAATTGCCGCACGTACGGATCGACGGCGGCGATGCGCTCGCGCAACAGCGGAATGAACTTTTTGATGTTGAACGATGTGCTCTCTGTCACAATGTCCTTCACGAGACGGTCAAGGAGCTCCGCGCCGCTCTTCACGTTCGTGTCGGGATCGGCCGCCAGCTGCGAAGACGCGCTCCCCATGAGTCTTAAAAAACATCCACACACCCCACACAACCCACACACACACATCAACAGACCCACAGACACAGACACACACATGCACACACAGACAGGGACGGACGCAAAACTCCACAACGCACAGAGGCCACGTTGAGTGGACGCAGCACCTTGCTCAGCGCGTCGAATATCTCGTTGAAGTACAAGAGGGTTGACGGGCGCGCGACCTTCGCAATGTTGTACAGGCTCTCACACGCATAGTAGCGCACCCTGCTGTCGACGTCCGTGAAGCACGAGAGCACGGGCGCGACGAGCTCTTCCAAGTAGGTGTTGATGTCCTGAAGCCCACACATATTCTCAGTTCGCAATTCCACACAGCGCTGGCTGGGTGTCATCAGCTAGAATGCAGCTCAACAGTAAACGCACCCCGACAGCACCAAGCGCAATCGCGGTCGCCGCAAGGCCGATCAAACCGCCCTTGCGACTGTTCGGGTTGGGCGAGTACGCAAACTCCTGCCGAAGAATGGCGAGCACACGGCTAATCTTGGCGGCATCCTTGTTCGCGACGAGCTCCTTGATGATGCGCTCGATCTCCAGCGCGGCCGTCTTGCGCTTATCGTACAGCTTGTCGTTGAGTCCGCGAATGATGGCCGCGTTCAGCGGGGCAAAGTCCTTGTCCTTCTCCATCTTGTGCGGCAATCAACGGCCGTGTCACCGACTCACCGCCACACACGAATTCGACCAGAATAGACAGTAGCAGCAAGACAGGTACGTGCACGTGCAATGTGGGATCCTTCCCCTCGCCGCTACAGGGCCGGCAGCTGCACACACACACGCACACAGCCCTCGGCCTTTGTTGTTTGAGTTTGGAGTCGCTCCATGGGAGGGTTCTAGTAAGTCCCCGAGATTCCCGCCTTGCCAAATTGGCCGAGATTTCGGCAAATTTTGCATGACGCCACTGTGACGCTTCTGCTGACCGACCCACAGAAAAAAAGGTCTCACTCCATAGGATTTCTCAGTAATGTGTTTTTTCCTTCTGCAGCGCTTCGTTGCTATTTTCCCACCACCTTCTCGTTTCTCTCGAGAGAAAGAAAGCGCGACGTGATCCACCCGAGTTTTTTCTCCGCGTTTCAGGAGTTCGTCGCCGAGTGTCCGTGGGCCGTTGCGCCATGGCGGAGATGGCGACTATCGAAGAGGGGGAAATTATTGACACAACGCCAGCCCCCGCGGCCGTCCCCCCCACGGACGCGCCTGTATCGGAAGCGCACGCCCCTGTCGCGAAGGATGCGGTGGATGAAGAGCGGTTAAAGCGAAAGCGCAGCGAGTCGCCCTCTGCAGACGAAAAGCGCGAGAAGCGAAGGCGGTCTCGGTCGCGCTCCCGTTCACGTTCTCGGTCACGCGAGCGCAGCAGCCGGCACCACAGCGACCGGGACCGGCATCACCGCGGGCGTGACGAGCGAGAGCGGCGCGACAGGGATAGGGACGGAGGGCGCGAGCGCGACGACGGACGGAGCAAGCGCGACGAGCGGGACCGTGAGCGAGACAAGGAGCGGGAAAGGGAGAGGGAGAAGGAAAAGGAGCGGGAGAGGGAGCGTGAACGAGAGCGGGAGAGGGAACGCGAGAGGGAGCGCGAGAGGGACCGGGATCGAGCGCGTGAGCGTGACGAGCGCGACCGTCAACGAGGGTCGCGAGACCGGTCTCGGGATCGTTCTCGTGAGCGGAGCACGCGCGACGGCGGCAGAACTCGCGACGATGAGCGCTCTCGTCGGCGCTCGCGTTCCCGTTCGCCCCACGATCGCTCGCGCACCCACGGACGCGACAGGCGCTCGAGTGACAGGGGGAAGGCTTCGGACGATGACGAGAAGCCGATCGAAGCGGAGATTGTGGACGACGACGACATGAGCGAGAATACCATCATCGAGAAGCGGCGGCAGCAGCGACTCGCCATCCTCCAGAAATACAAGACGGATGGGGCGGCGCTGAACCAGTCGCAGGCGTCGGCTGTTTCGGCGGTATCCACCGTGGGTACCCCCGGCACTGCGGCGAACGGCGAGGAAGCAGCTGACGACGACGACGACGCGTCGGAGCAGCGACAGGCTGTGGCGGACGCCTCGTCGCCGGGCGAAGAGATTGTTCCTGCGATCGAGACGATCGAGAAGCCACGGCACGCTGCAGTCGCGGCCCTTTTGGGTGGGCAGGGCAACGGCACAACCGAGTCGAACGCACCGTCCGAGCTGCCGTCGGCGATGCAGACGCCGCAGCTGACGTCCGTGTCGAAGCCGCAGAGCAAGAAGGGCGTGATCGCGGACATGTTCGCGGACGATGTCGAGATGCTCGTTGGCTGCGGCGAAGTGCGCCAAGGGGAGGTTGGGCAGGCGCGCCCCCGCGACGGTGCCGGCGAGAACATGGCGCTGACGGACAACTGGGACGATTCGGAGGGATATTACCGTGCGAAGATCGGCGAAATGATTGACGGGCGATTCCGCGTGTCGGGCAACAGCAACAAGGGCGTGTTCAGCAACGTCGTGCGCGCACGCGACCCGCAGGGACGCGAAGTGGCGATCAAGATCATACGCGGCAACGAAACGATGCTCAAGGCCGGGCTTCGGGAGCTCGAGTTTCTCCGCCAACTGAATGGCGCCGACCAGGAGGACCGCTTTCACTGCGTGCGCATGCTCGGCCATTGCTACCACCGCAACCACCTGTGCCTCGTGTTTGAGTCGCTGAGGTGGGCGTCCGTTACTTGGCGATAAGTGCACGGTTTGCTTGATTCAGAATGCGGGTTATGTGCGCCAATGTTTCCGTGTGTGGCTTCATGTTGTGGACGTCCATTGCTCATGCCGTTATCCTTTTCCCGTATCGTAGCCTCAACTTGCGCGAGCTCCTGAAGAAGTACGGCGCGGGCATTGGTCTGAACATTGCGGCCGTCCGCTCGTACGCCCAGCAGCTTTTCCTTGCCCTGAAGCTGATGGAGCGGTGCAAGCTGCTCCACGGGGACATCAAGCCCGACAACATCCTGGTGAGGGGGCTTGTGCTGTGTGTGGTTTGTATGGTGTGGGCGACCGACGGTCCGCTGCTGTGTCCGGTGCGGAGCCATGGGGGCATCTTGGCTCATGTTCGATACCTTTTTGTCTCAGGTGTCTGAGAACAGGCAGACGCTGAAGCTGTGCGACTTCGGCTCCGCCTCGACGATCGAGGACAACGAGCCAACCGGCTACGTTGGCAGCCGCTTCTACCGCGCCCCGGAAATTAGTGAGTATTTTCTCTGTTGGGAGTTTTGGAGTTATTGTGTTTGTGTGTGTGCACGCGTGCCTCTCGTGTGTATATGCAACTGATCCACACCTCGGCGCAGTGCTGGGCCTTCGCTACGGGCACGGGATCGACATGTGGTCCGTCGCGTGCACGCTGTGCGAGATTTACACGTCCCGCATCCTCTTCGCGGGCCATTCGAACAACGAGATGCTCAAGCTCATGATGGACGTGAAGGGCAAGGTGCCCAACAAGGTCATCCGCAAGGGACAGCTGCGCACGGCGCACTTTGACGACGAGCTCAACTTCCTCTTCAAGGACATCGACAAGGTCACGGAAAAGGTGGGTCGTGGTGCTGCACTGCGCTCCCCTACATGTTGTCGTGCACGTTCTTACTGGCGCCTTTCTTTTACTCTCGTGCATAACACCGTAAACCTGTACTGCAGCCTACCGTCCGCGTGCTGAAGACTATCCAGCCGACGCGAGACCTGCAGACGGTGCTGTCTGGAGGCCAGACGCTGTCCGCGGACGAGAACAAGATGCTCGCATTGTTCCGCGACCTTCTTGACAAGTGCTTGGCGCTCGATCCCACCAAGCGCCTTACGCCGACGCAGGCACTCCACCATCCCTTCATCAAAGGATAAGTGAGAGGAGGCCTCGCACGCGTGAGTGGTGGTCGCACGCGCGCGCGCAAACTCGTATCTATGTGTGCTTTGTTGCGCACCGGCCCCATCTGAGCCTCGTCTTTCTTTTCGCCGCTTGCTTTCCATCCGTTGTCCGAGTCGCCGGCGCCGCTCGAGGTCGCTGTTTCAGCCGTCGTTTATCGGCAAGGCGCGTCCCCGGTAAAGCGTGGCACGGGTATGGCCATTGCCCTTGCGCTGTGCCACTTCTCGCTCTTGCCACCAAGGCTGACCCTGGCCCACTCGCTGCACATTTGCGTTCGCTATCGGTCGTCGCTGTCGTGGTCGAGTCGCTGTCGTGGTCGAGTCGCGGGCTCTCTGTTGACGGGGCGTCGCATATAATTCGTCGCAAGTCGTGCGCGGCTCAGTCTCCGATGGTAACGTTCCCTGCGTGGAGCGTGCACTTGCCCTGAGCGCGTCGCGTGTGTGTTTTGGACTGGAAGTGGAACTGATTCGCTCTTTGGGGCGGCGCTCTCGTATGTTTTGTGAGGGTTCGCATCCAAACACCCGCGAAACGCTCGCGACGAATGGCCGATACGAGCGTCCGCGTCGAGTACGTGGCCTACTGCGTGCGCGTTGTTGTTTGCGTGTGCTTGTCGCTTAATCTCTCGTTCTCTCTATTTCTCTCGCGTGTAGATAACTTTGACGGTATGTGCGAACGCGTGCGTTTCGGTGCGTCGGGTGTGGGTGATTCCGAAACAATGGAGGCAGAAAAGGAACGAAAAAGCCGTAAAGCGATTGTTCCAAGATCGATTCACACATTAAGGTCAGCCAAATTCGCCCAGGGAGGCAATTTAATGCGCTCACTTGTGCTTGGCGACGAGGGCGGCGAGGCCGTCCTTGTTGGCGCCGCGCATCTCCTCGAGCTTCTTGCCGTTCTTGTAGAACTGGAACGTGGGCATGGCCTCAATGCCGCAGTGGCTCGCAATGTCCTCGGCCTCGTCCACGTCGACCTTGTAGAACTCGACAGACTGCTCTGTCTGCGAGAGCTGCTCGACGAAGGGCGCAATCATCTGCACGAGACAAAGAAACCGTCAGGGGAATTATAAAGAAATGGTCAGATTCGCTTCGTGTTGCCAAGGCCAACCAATGTTAATCACGGCCACAAAGCAGATAAGCTGTTCTTCACATCGTCACTAGCCCGCACTGCTTTGGCATCTTCCATCCATTTCTAGAGTATCGCAAACACGCACAGCCTCACCAACAAACATCGAACACGGGAGCTCACCTTGCAGGGGCCGCACCACGTCGCATAAAAGTCAATGACGACGAGCTTCGACGAGCTGATGGCCTTGTCGAACTCGGCCTTGTTCGCGAGCATCTTCACCATTTTCGATCTTTTTGATGCGGCAACGCACACACACGAGTGGCTGTTGTTCTGCTTTGTCGGGGTACTTGGGCAGAGACGAGTGCGATTTCTGATGTCACCTGTTGCATGAGCACCTGGTCATGCAAAAATGCGTGGGAAGACACATTCTCACAGCCCCGGATGTTTAACAATGCCGGGCTGCCCCGGATGATCTGGTCGGTTACCCAAATTCCAAAACAGGCGGCCTGACAGGCCGAGCAGTGTCTTGTGGGTGAGAGTCGACAAATAAAAGCTAACGAAAGCCGGTTCGAGACATTGTTGTTTGGGCGACCGGTGACTCTCTTTATCCCTCCATCACTCACAGCACACGAAAAAACAATTGCGTTCACGCACGCAAACAATGGCATCTAAAAAGAAGAAACTAACAACCAAGCCGAAGAGCCAGTCTACGGCGCCGGCTCCTCTGGCTGTTCCCGCGCAAAACCGATGAACACCTGTTCAAGCGTCGTCTGGCTGAGCGAATAGTCCTCGATGCCGAACTCACTCCGCGCCGCTTCCATAGTCGAGAACACCTTCGCAAGAGACAGGCGCGACGGCTGCGTGCCGCTCTCATCGCGCGGAGCGTTCGGATCCCCGGCGGCCGGAAGCTCAAATTGAAGCAGCGTGTGATGGCACTCCTTCATGATGGCGCCGTCGAACGACTGCTCAATGTGCCTGCGCAGATCCGGGACGCGTCCCTCGTGGTCGTTGGCCACGCGCAGGATGAGAGTGTACCCGGAGCCAAACCTGCAAAGTCGAATCGCGTAAGGACGTCGATGCTTACAGGCAACAGAGAAGCAGGACACACTCACTTGTCCTTGAGATGCTGCGAGCTTCCGAGGCACCGGAAACGACCCTGGACCATGATGGCCATCCGAGTACACAGCGCCTCGCACTCCTCCATGCTGTAGGGACACGAGCAATAAGTCTATGACTAATATCACACAATTGTACTCTGCCAACCACACCCGGAAAACCGCACCTGTGCGACGTGAGAATGATGCACCGACCGGCGGCGCGCATGCTCGCAATCGTGTTCCACAGAAAGCGGCGGGAAACCACGTCAATTCCAGTACTCGGCTCGTCGCAAAACACGAGCGGAGGGTTGCCGACAAGCGCGATGGCGACGCTGAGCTTGCGACGGTTGCCACCGCTATACGTTCCACAGGGCCGGTCCGCCCACGCCGACAGGTGCAGACGCTCGATGCACCACGACACGACGCGAGGGATGGCGAGCTCCTTCAAACCGCGCAGGCGCGCGTACATCCAAAGCAGCTCGCGACCCGTGAGCAGCTCGTTGAGGGCGTCAAACTGAAAGTGCAATTTGTAGGTCGTCACATGATTAGCTTCACGGTACTTGCGTGCATAACACGAGCCAATACACTGAAAAAAAGCGAACCTGTGGGCAGTAACCGATGCGCTCGCGGACTTTCGGCAGCTGCCGCGTCACGCTCAGCCCGTCAACAAACGCGTCGCCGGACGTTGGATCGCAGTCGCCCGTGAGCATTCGAAACGTCGTCGTTTTCCCTACGTGGCCAAACTCACAGTGTCACTACAACAAGCTTCTAAGCGAAAAAAAAAAAACAACAATAAACGCAAACAGGCACAAATAAAACTTCGAATGAGCATCAAGGAGACTCACCCGCGCCATTGACACCGAGCAGACCGAAGCACTCGCCGCGCGGCACGCCAAACCACACGTTGTCCACAGCCGGGCGATTCATGTCGCTGCTGCCGAAAATGGTCGTAAACTCCTTCCGTAGACCCTCAACACGCAGAAGGTCAGTGTGGTCGCCACTGGACAACGACGACACGCGCTCACGCTCCTCGCGAACGTCGGAGTCCTCCACCGCCGCCGAGGCATCTTCACGCATGTCGTTCAGGTCGAGGCCGCCAGTCCCACTCTCGGCGTCATTCTCCAGGCGGACGTGGCCCCCGCTCGATTTGCAGCAAGGAATTCCGGAGCACTTGGCGCGCAGGCGCGGGGCGAGGCGGAGCGCGTGCGTGCGAAGCCAGCGCGACAGACCGAAGAAGCGGTATTCGATGACGAGCGTGAGCGCAAAGAAGATCCAGCCCTCGATGAACATGAAGGAGAGGTTCTTGCCCGTGATGTCCCACGCGAGGGGGTCCTGCTTCGACTCGATGCCGACGATGCCGTAATACTCCGAGACATACTCGTTCACGGCGATATCCATCTGCGAGAACAGAAAAAAGCACAAGGCCGGTTACGGTAAAAAGACAAGGCATGAATATAAACGATTCGCCAACTGGGACAAGCATCACCACTTAGACAGCGACGCACGTACCAGGCTGCGACCGAGACTGTAGAAACCAAACGATATTTTCAGCGGGAGGAGGAGGAGAATTCCAGTGTCAGTGCTGGCATAGTGACAAAAAGGCATTCGCAAACACTCGCACGCGCGGCGCACGCACAAGAACGCAAAACACCCACCAGTAGTTCGGCAACAGCGGGAAGACCTTCTTCAGCAGCTCGTTGAGGGAGGTGAGGTCGGGGTCGGACTTCTTGAATATCTCGAGCACGTACGTCGCAATCGTGGACGTCAGGCCCGTGAACAGGTTGACGCAGATGAGCACCACGTACGCAGTCGGCGGCACGTCGAAGAGGAAGCTGAGGCAGTACATGGCGGGCGTCATGCTCCACGCGTAGAGAAGGAGAATGAGAAAGACAGCCTTCAGGTTCTCGCCCGTGTACGCCGCGTCCTGGAACGCGACTATGACGATGATCGCGACGGTGAGCGGGAACAGGTAGGCGAAGAGGTCCCACGTGAACGTCGACAGCTGCAATTGGTTGGAGGAACAAATAAGGGAGGGAATGGTGTTCGCAGGCGCCGTGACGTCCACAGAAAATTGACAATGATTCACGGAGGGCGCCGCACGTTACTCACCCAATAAACTGGACGGAGTGCGATTAGGAATTTTAAGCAGAGGAAAGGGAAAAAAGGGGTTAGCAGGGCGTCACAACGTACGGCACTGGCACAGATACATTCCAGAACAGGGACTGATTGTACGTACTTGTCTGGCTCGCACCGGACGCGAGCTGCATGTGCTTCGCGTTGACGGAGCGCTCTTGCACGAGGTACAAAACGAAGCTCGCGGGGACAAAGCTGAGCGCGATGATGAGGAAGATGCCGACGACGAGGTCGGTGCCCTGGCGGCGGTACTCGTCGGCCTTCTGCATGGCCGTCTTCGGCAGCGGGTGGCTGCGCGTCACAATTCCCCACTCCGGGTGCGTCCCGTTCGACAGCGTCTGCAGGGCCGCGTTGTTGAGCAGAGAGAGGTAGACTGGCAGCGAGTGGTACGCGACACCCTGGTAGTACACGACGACCGCAGGACGGTTGCCCGCAAACCTTGAGGCGTCGCGCCCAAACTCAAAGCCACCGTACGAGCGCATCGTCAGATCAGACTCGTGGAGAAGCCACTGCCGCTCGATGGGAGAGTTCAATCCATAGTGCGAGTCGTTGACGGGCAGTGTGTAGGGGACGTCGACAAACGCCTCGGTTGGGTCCCGCGAGCGGACGGCGGCAGCGAGGCTCGCGTAAAACGCGTTCCCCGTTGCGTTGGGCAGGTTGCTCATGAGCACTTGCGTCGGCGCGTACTTGCTCGGGAGGACCGAGGCAAACATGGTGGGGACCATCGCCAGCTCCGGTTGGTCCGTTGGCGGCGGATAGAGCGTCGCGACGGCCATGGCAATGGCCACGAAGCACGCGGGGAGAAGTAGCTGCGACAGGACGGCCTTCTTGTCCCGCTTCGCGTGGTCGAACCGCTTGACGAGCAGCGCGCCAAACTGGAGGAGGTAGTGCCCGAACCGGCCCACGTACGCATCCTTCATCGATGCGAGGGGATGGTCGGCAACGTTCTCGGCGCCACCGTTATCGACAGAGCGAATGTCGCGCACGTTCACAGCCGTGTGCCCATTCTGTTGCGCACCGACAGCCGACGCCTCCTCACCCTCCGGCACAGTCTCCGCTACCTTCAAGAAGACCTCCTCAAGCGTCGTCACGGCCATTCCGTAGCTCGAGATGCCGAGTTCGTTGCGCGATGCGTCGAGAGCGTCTAGGAGCGCCGGGAAGCAATGCGATTCCTCGCGCGGAAGAACAAAGGACAGCTCCGCGCCCGCGTTGCCCGTCGGATGCGAGCCCGGCACGTGCGACGCGACAACTTCGGCAACGGCTGTTTCGTTGCAGCCGTTCTTCTTCACGACTGTGAGATGGTATCCGACACCAAAGCGGCTCTTGAGGAACATCGACGAACCCACGCAGCGCAAACGCCCCTCGGCGATGATCGCGATGCGGTCGCCCAGAAAGTCAGCCTCATCCCTGTACGTAATGGTGAGAACAGGCCAACATGTCAGGTCAAGGGGGAAGAAAGAAGAAAAAGGCAACATCCGCAAGACAAAGAGGCGCAAACGATGCCCACATGTGATGCGTCGAGAGGAGAATCGTGCGGCCTTGCTTGTGCTGGACGAGCAGGTCCCAGATGGCGCGGCGGCTGCTGACATCGACGCCCGCGGACGCCTCGTCACAGATGATGACCTTGGAGCCGCCCACGAGTGCGAGGCCGACGGAGAGCTTGCGCTTCATGCCACCAGACAGCGTCTCGGCGTACGCGTGCGTCTTGTCGGCGAGCATGAGATCTGCAATCGCACACAAGTGTTGGTCAATGCCGATGAGTAGGAAGAAAGGAGGCGAACAACACAAAGGACCGCGCGTCGCATGAGCGAGAAGCGATGCAACCCACCCTCAATCACTTTCGCACATTCGGCGTCGACCTTCTCCGGTGCAACTCCCTTGAACCCGCAGAACAACTGGCAGTGCTCCATGACGGTCAGCTTGTCGAGAAGGCAGTTGTACTGCGGCACGAACCCAAGGCTCTGGCGAATCGAGTCCATGCCCTCTCGAATGCTCTCGCCGTTCACAAACGCGTCGCCGCTCGTGGGCGGGAAGAGGCCCGTCAACATCGACATGGTCGTCGTTTTGCCTGCACACGGATGCGTTTACGTGTCAATAGACCCGGACTTTGAGACACGAAGCGTACAACTACCGCACAACAAACGCTACACGAGGGACGCCTACGCACCCGCGCCGTTGTGTCCGAGAAGGGCCGTGATCTGCCCGCGGTACATGTTCAGCGACAGGTCTTCCACCGCGACCTTCCCGTTGTCGTACACTTTGCCGAGGTGGCACAGACGGATCCCGGCCTCCAGCCCCTTGGGATCCTCCTCAAAGTCCGACTGCGGTTTCTTGTGATCGACAGCGGCATCGTCGCTTTCGAGCTGAAGGCGCACGCCATGACCGCTCGCGTGCCCATTCGCGTGGCCATTTCCGTTCGCGCGCACGACGGCGTCGTCCTCGATGTCCGAAAGTAGGCGATCGCCGTCCGAGTCTGCGTCGTCGCGCAAGAGTTCGCCGCGGCTGCGCTTGGACAAGACGGCATCCTTCGCGCGACGGGCCGCATTCGTCACCTTCTCGCGAATGGACACATGAGCCTGCGCCGACCGCGTGGAGGAGCCTGACGCAGAGGCCGCCGCTGCCGAAGGGGACCAGTAGGACAGCTGGAAGGGGAAGTACCAGGGTCTCGGAACACCGTAGCGACCGGGAAACACGCCCTCGATGTACCATGCGAGCACGAGGTAGATGAAGCTATCGACGAATAGCATCACGATGACGCTGCCAAAGTTGAAGTCGTCGTACGGCTGCGTCTCGAAAATGTTGTTCCAGTGGAGACCGTCGCCCTACGCCACGACGCGAGCGCAGAGTGAGCGATGAAGCTGTCACACACCTATCAACGCAGCACAAACGTCATGAATACTGCAGCACGCACCCGCTGCTCGAATTGGGAGAGGTAGTCAGCGCCAAGGCCGAGTGCTGTCGTGGACAGCAGACAAGCCGCGCCTTTTTGCGACCGCGTCATCATTTCGGAATTGCGCATGACGATAACGTAGGGAAGGTACTGCATCGCGAACCAAGGAATATCAGAAACAACGCGAACGGGGACGAATCAAGAGCGCAACACATACGTACCGACACAAAGTAGATGATGCCTGCGCACGCAGCGGCGAGCTTGGCGCGCGAAAAAAACACGCTGATGAGGAAGCTGAGCGAGATAGTCGCCATCGCAAATGCGACGAGGAACACGAAGATCACACCGGCACCCGAGTAAATCAGCAGACCTGCGCGAGGCATGCATGAGGTGAGCCACAACACAATGCGCACACAGGGGAGTCATGTGTGCAGGCAAATGCAAG
The DNA here is from genome assembly GCA_943704525.1 of Pigoraptor vietnamica. NCBI lineage: Eukaryota > Filasterea > Ministeriida > Capsasporidae > Pigoraptor > Pigoraptor vietnamica. Next base: position 17,354 of record CALSCQ010000289.1, read on the forward strand.
CGGACACATGCAGGCATTATGCTAGCGGACGGTCGACGCACCCCCGGCCTTGATGATGACTGTGATGAAGATGCTCGAAGTGACCATGAAGACGAGGCCCTGAATGTACCACCCGGCCCAGTAGATGCCTGTCTTGAGTCCCATCATCTGTGGAAATACACAAGAGTGAGATTGCGCATATAAACACCGACAAATGTCCCGACAAACGAAGCATGGACACAAACGCAGCCGCGCACACGGAACGACAAAGTCAAATTGGCGCGTATGAACCTCTAGCGCGAGTCGATAAACAGCAACAAACAGGCGCAAAAACAAACCTTCATGACCTCCTTGAGCCGCAGCTCCTTTTCGTGCACAATCCCCTTCACCAGCATCGACACGGAGTAAATCCACGACAGGACCATCAGCAGCGGAAAGGTGTAGGCGATGCCCGATGCGAAGCTGTCCTTTGTGTGCTGCGCTCAGTGCATAACAAGGTAAGGCCGTCATCCACACAGAACGTCACGTGCGCTCATATAATCCAACATACCTCCGGATAAGGCGTATTCTCGACGTACGTCGCAAGGTCAAGGGTGCGTCCTGTGCGATAGCGGATGATTGCGCTGAAAGGGCACAATAAGACTTAGTTGTCAAGTCACATATCGGTTGAAATGAGAAAGTCCGCGAAGAAGCACACACCGGTCGACAATGTCGTGAAGCATGGTGAAGCCGCCGTAGAGGTAAATCGCGCCACCGTACGGGGCCTTCCGGCGATAGTTCGGAAAGATTTTGTCGGTGCGCTGCGTGCCGAAGGGATACGGGCGCAGGCGCAGCGTGTAGTCGATGACCGTTGGAACCTTGCCGTCCACAACGCCATTGAATACAATCCCTGCGCAGGTAGCGATTCGTACGCTTGGTCAACGCAGGAACACACGTAAATTGCGACCGTGTACGACTCTCGCACGTCTTTCATAGGCATACCTCCAAGCACGTCGTTGTTGCCCGTTGCGTAGGCCTCGAGCGTCGCATCGTCTGGAAATGGCTTGAGCGACTGCGGGGTGTCAGGTCACGGCACATGAGGCACATGCGTGCAGAACAAACTTTCGGCGCATCGCGATGACTGGCTGCCTAACACAGCGGCCGCGCACGCACCTGTGCCAGAACCAGGACGGACATCGGCCCGAAGTAATCCGACACTTCACGCTTGAGCGCATCAATGATGTCTTCCACTGCCGCGTTCAAAGTATAGTCAATGATCTGTATGTTGGCTCAACACGACCTATTCCACTACCTCCTCACGGACAGCATTGACTCACCCTCGCCACCAGCAGGAGCATACAGGATCTGCTTGCTCAACATCGCCGTAACGATGTCTGTCGCGCGATCGTGGCGTACTCTCCCACCGTCATCGGGCGGCAGGGTGACATTGGCGCTGCCTTCAGTCACGTCGCGCCGGTTCATGATCGCGTCGAAGTAAGCCTCGCCGAAACTGGAGTGAAGAGCGCAAAGCATCAATACCACAACAAAATTCAATTCGGCGAAAGCAAGTGCGAACGCAACATACCCGCGGTACGTCTGGAGACACGCTGTGCCCATCGATGGAAGGCACACGGCCGGCGAGATGGCTGCACATCATAGTACGTAAGCACCAAGCCAATCCATCCAGTTGCGTCAATGCGACGGCAGTAAGTAAGCACCAAGTAGATCCATCTAGCAGTTGCGTGAATGCGACGGCAGTAAGTAAGCACCAAGCAGAGCCATCCACCAGTCGTGAATGCAACGGTCGCAAGTGCGTCATCTAGTTGCGTGATTGTAACGGCAATCGCCGCGTACAAACCATCGTTATAGTGCACGGGCGGCTTGCGATGCCGCACATAGAGCAGGATGAGGAAGAGGACGAGCGGAAGAGCCACCTCCACGAGGGACGCAATCGGACGCCGACGCTGTAAGAGTGAAGGATTGTTGAAGGCTTGGAGTCAATATGGCTTCAATACAATCGGATGGCGAGTTGCGACAACGCACCTTCAGGAGGTAGTTCTTCCACAGAATGAGCCGCAGCTGCCGCAAGTTCGCCATTCCCTTGAACCGGCCCACGGCACGCTTGACCGACGCTCAAAGGCCCCGGGACGCGAGAGAAGAGAGAGACGTGGATTGCTTGCGGCAATCAGCGCCTCACCAGAGTTGAACGACACATGTGCGGCCTTATTAACGCGCTGCGACCACGCTAACAGTGCATGTGAGTTGGAGACAAACGCTTGTCTTCTCAGCGCGACGTGAGACGGACTTTGAACACGCCCACACACTCACAGACGCGACGCTTCACGAGTGGATGCGTTGGTGTGCTACCCCGTCACCGTCGGAAACCCACAGCACGGAAGGTGACACAGACGGAGACGGACAGTGCCATTTATATAAATTATGGGCATATAATGGATTAATTAGGAAATTATTATTGTCCCAAAATGGAAAGTTATGGGAAGACGGAAAATTGTGAATCATCATTTTTTTGGTGCGGAACATTTTCGCAGTCACGTGAGAAGTAACGCCTGGCGCCAAAAAAGTTTGAATTCCAATTTCGCCGTCCACACAAAAGGTCAGTGGCAAGGCCACCGTTCATCGCGCTTGCTGCAGCATCTTTCGCTGGCAATCGCAGAATGACGGACGCAAAAGCAGACTATGGTATGTGCGCTTGTGATTATGTGCACATTCGTCTCCAAATGTGCTGACCATCTCAAAACGCAACGCAGTGCGGACGTTGCTCCCGATTGCGGTGCCCGCGGGTGACTTGGACCGCAACCCCGAATTTGCCAAACTGTTGGCTGAAATTGGCGAGAGGTATCTCACGAAGACGGGCGCCAGCAAGACGTGTTCTGCGCGCGTGGAAAAGGCCACTCTCGCCATGCAGCAGGATAAGGCACGCTACTTGCAGCGCGAGGCACTTTACCGCGAACTGAGGGACATACTCACCGAGACAACCGGGACTCGGGACGAGGTGGGCAGTGTGTGCCGTGTTTCGTGCGGGTCGGAATTGTGTCTATTCACACTTAAACGTTCGACCGTAGATGCGGGAACGACTGGAGCTTCTGCTTTCGATCGCGGAGGCCAAGAACTGCCTCGATCTGTCGAACGTCCACGCAGATGAGGGCGTCACCGTACTAGGGCTGCACTCTTCCGACTTGGATGCTTTGGCGCGCTCAAAACTCGGCGGCAAGATTGATGTAAGTCGCACTCCACGTGAAACGTTCTGTCTTTTCGGTGTTGGTGTTGTGCAAGTTCTCTGTGTATAGCAGCAAGCGTCGAAGCACCCTATACATGCAGCGTCACGAGTTACTTTTGAAGGACAAGAACAAACGCATGCGCTTCGCACGCAGCTTCAGCCGCTGCAACAGGCACTCATTCCAGAGGTCGAGTCGCGCATGAAGCGGAAGTGCGAATCGATACACGGCTTCTACTCCGGCGGCATCCCGGGTGGGTTCCTCACACCGCGTTGCTATCGCAACTTGAATGTGATGGCAGCGGCTTACAAATACGTCGAAATTTGCAGAAACCGCGGCAAACGGCGATCTCGGCCTTGCGAAGGCGTCGCAACTCCCCCAGATCGTCGCGGGCGACAGGGAGCGACTGGCGGTGGACACGGACCGGCTCGAAGCGAACCGCCACACATATCTGCGGCTATCGCAGGAGCACATTCAGGTACCCTTTTATCCGTCACTGACAGCACACACCCCAGTGTTGATGTTATACGTCATGCGACCCAATTGAGCAAGTGCTCACGTGTGCCGTCCCTCCGCCCGCCCCACAGATCATGCTCAAGTCGATTGCTGCGATGGACGCCGTGGTGAATCTCCACCGCCTCCAATTGCAGCCGCAAGCGGACGATGTGGCCGCGCGGTTCATTGCGGCCAAGTGCGATGCCATGTGCCTCAAGCTCAGGTGCGTGGCTTGCATACACAGCCATCTATCTGATCCAAGCGGTCACCTTCGCACACTTGCGCACACGCGCACGCCGCATATTTCCTATGTCCCAATGCATATGCTTTCGTATACTGTGCTCTGACACTGCTTCTTTCTCCGCGAAACAGTGTTCTGAAGCACCAAATCATTAGCGAGACGTACACACCCGACACTGTGGCGGCCTTGAAGAAGATCCGGTGGGTGCTTTTCATCTTCTCTCAACAGAGAGGAGGCGTGTGCGGGCGTGTTTGTGTTGTGCGTGTGTGTGTTGTGTGTGTGTATGTGTCGTTGTGTTTACGCCAATAATTGCTTCCCGTGAGTTGGGTATGTTATAATGCAAATCTCTCGCCCACAGGGCACACCTCGACGACGCGCACAAGAAGGCCGTTGCCGAGAGCGCACAGTCCACTGCCGCTCTGTCTGCATATGAGTCTGTCGGAATGGGCTTTTCGTCGCTTGTGTCTGAGTATGCCTCGCTGCTGGAGGAGATCGAGAACAGGCGGTGGGCGCTCTCCGAGCTCTCCCGCGACGTATGACACGCAAATACAGACAGCAGGGTACTGATGTTCAGGACTCTCGTAATCCTCACCTAGCATCAAACACTACACAAAGCGCTCACGTCATCAGGCCGACTGCGACCAAGTTTCGAAGCTCGCCGAAGAAGAGCGTCTTTCCGTGTTCTGCACTGACAGCTCGACAGCTTCGGTATATAGATAACAATGGCTAAGAATCGCACGCGTCGCCGGACATCGGGCGCGCTCCGCAACATCTCTCACGTTTCTTCGTACGCTCTCGCGCACTTGAATGGTATGGCCACGAGACGCGTGCGTGTGTGCGCGTGGCGTGGCCGCGTGTGTATTGCATTTAGAGCGGTGCGCTGGTTGGGTGGGATGCGCGGCTTTGGGGGTGAAACGCGCTGTGATCGCCCGCAGCAAACCAATCCCACGTCGATGCGCTGGAAAAAGTGCGCCGAATCAACACCGCGCTCGCGGACGGCGACTTGGAATCGCTGCGTTCTCTTGCAATTACGTCTCGCGGGCTCGTCAACAACGACATTCGAGCGGTGGCGTGGCCGAGACTGCTGGGCGCTAATGTGTCTGGCGCACTACACTATGCAGGTGTGTGGGTGTACGGTCATCCGATCGCTTTCAACGCCTTCTATCCCTGTGTTGATGCCGAGTGTGTGTGTGTGTGTGTGTGTGTGTGTGTGTGTGTGGTGTGCATCTTGCGTTGCGTGCAGACGCAATATGCGACAACGAATATTCTCGCCAGATCAGTCTTGACGTCAATCGCTCGCTCTTCCGATATCCGAAGGGTGCGTGCTGCCTGTATTGTTGCCTGCGTCGATCTGACGAATGGGTTGCACGCACTCTTGTCCACGTTTGCGAGATCTTACGTTAATGTTCCTTATGTATGCTGTGTGCGAAGGCATCCGTGAGAGCGAGCGTCGCGCACTGCGCGTCAAGCTAGAGAGGCTAATGAACGGCATTGTGTGCCACTACCCTCACCTGCACTATTATCAGGTGCGGAAGAAGTGCGTCCGAGACCTGTGTGCGTGCCTGTGCGCGTGCGGTTGGCGCTAACTGCGAGGGTCTTCTCACCACAGGGCTTCCACGACATCTGCTCGGTGTTGCTTATTGTCGCTGGCGAAACGGCTGCGTTTGCAATGCTTCAAGTTCTGTGCCACGCGCACTTGAGGTACGAGAGTGACCCGTGCGTGTGGCGTGTGCGCGCGTGTGTGCTTGTGCGTGCGTTTGTGCGCGCTTTCAGGTGTAGTAGTGGAATTAGGGTCTGTTGCGTGTGTCAGCCCGCTCAAGCATGACATCGCATCGCACATAGGGATTTTATGGGACGGACTCTCGACGGCGCTTCTCGCCAGTTGTCTCTCTTGCTTCCGCTGGTGCAGAGACTTGACCCAGAGCTGGCCAACCACATCGCGGCGTGAGTTTTCAGCGCCTCTCAGTCTGTGGGCTGTCGATATGCGCAACAAACACATAATTACGCAGAACTGCACTCTTTTCTCACACAGCCACTGTGCACCGACACTCATCCTTTCTCAAATTCATTCGCCGTATCCTGACCTTCTGTTTTTAAACCGAATGGCAGCTCCGGCATTCCGCCACACTTTGCACTGAGCTGGGTGATAACGTGGTTCAGTCACGTCGTCGAGGACATTGACGTCCTCGCGCGCGTGTTCGACGTCTTCATCGCATCACACCCACTCGTGCCCATCTACGTCGCCGCCGCTGTGAGTCGCCTGTAGCGCCTGTCTTGCGAAGGCGTGGTGGCGCTTGTGTGGCACTTGTTGTTGGGAAGAGATTGCTCTCTGACTGTTTATCGCACGCAAAATGTCGGCAGCTCGTGCTTCACCGTCGTTCGGACATTCTCGCAGCCGAGGCGGAATTCAGCGAAATGCACGGGCTAATGTGCAAGCTCGCAAGAACATTCCCGGCCGAAACGCTCGTTGCGCGCGCCCGCGAGGCCTTCGTGTCACACCCGCCCGCAAAATTGCTCTCGGCTATGCAAGTGAAGGGCAGGTGGGTACCACGTTTGACGACGCGGGTGAGCCCGGCTCAATTACTCGTTTTCGTTGATTTTTTTTCCTACTTCGTGTAGTCTTGCGATGTCTGGATACCGAACACTTCGGAAGGACGGCACGCCCGCCCTACTTCACGATAAGGAGCAGGCGGCCGACGGGTTCGTGCACGTTGCTTCAGGCGGCAAAGTGCAGGCTGAGAAATCGGAGGGCGCTCGATCAAGACTCCTCGCACCGGCTGCTAGGGCTGTTGCTGTGGGCGTATCGGCAGTCGTGTGGGGCGCTGCATTGTACGCCTTTGGAGAGGCGCAGGGATGGATCTAAATTGTCAGTGACTGCTGTGTGCATCGAGACCCCGTCGTCACTGTTTTGCGCTCAGTTTCCCGCCCCGTAGTTCAATGCAACAAATGCTAATGGCGAGGCTGGAGGTAGTCGTCGAATGCCAGTCCGTGCTGGCAAAACGGACTGCTGGGCACGTGACTAATCCGGACACACATTCCCTGGCAACTGTTCGCGCGGCTGCGGATTTGCCGACCCCCGGAATTCCTCAAAAATTCAAATTGTTCGCAACAGTGACACGGAGTGGCTGGTCCAGAACAAGAGCGAAAGAGGACGGCGAAGAGGGAGAAGGCGTCAAAGTGTGAACCTTTCGAGGCCGCTATTCCGTTCCACGCAACAGCAGCACACAGCTTGTGAGAGTTTGCACGTGCCTTCGTCGCACGCATGCACTGCTGAGCACACTGCGGCCCCGAGTGGGCTGCGGCGCCTTTTGGGGACCAACAGCAACCCTTGGCCGTCCCAATGGCGCTCATACGACGGCACGGGTGGCAGTGGCCGCTGCACCCGTTTCAGGCCATTGCGTGGCTCGTGATTGTGTTCTTCGCCGTGTGCTATTTTGGCATCCTCGTGCGAAACATTCCCTACTACTGGCGAGGGACTGCCTATGTCGTATCCGCACATGCACTTTCCGCTGCGCACTCTCCATCTACAGTCGTCCTCCGTATATGTGTGTGTGCCAACCCAACGGGAATGCAGTTGCTCTGTGAGGTCATACTTCATCTCTCTCTCTCTCTCTCTCTCTCTCTCTCTCTCTCTCTCTCTCTCTCTCTCTCTCTCTCTTCTGTCGTGTGTGTTAACTCGAACGTAATGCTATGCGTGGTCATACTCCATCTCCCTTCCGTCGTATGTATCAACTCGAACGTACTGCTGTGCTTGGCCATTCTTATTCTCTTCAGTCGTTGTATGTGACACCGAAAGGCGAAGCGGCTTTTGTTGTCCTTGACTGTCCGATGTGTGTGCGAACGCCAGGTGCTCGGCGTGCTGCTCTTCATCGCCGTCGTAACCACTTTTGCGACGACCATCTCCGATGCCTCGGATCCGAACGTGAAGTTCTGGACGGTCGAGGAGCGCCCTCAAGGCGAACCGCCAGAGAAGGCCATTGTCGACTGCTTCTGCTACATTTGCCAGGTGCAAGTGTGAGTGGCCCCTGGTTGCGGTTGCCTGCAGTCGCAGTGTGCAGCTGGAGGATAGGGGCGAGAGAGTGAAGGGAGGCTGAGATGGAGTAGGGTTGGAGGGTTTGAGTCTTGGAGAAGGAGTAGTTTAACGAGAACAGTTGCGCCGTGCAGATGGGCGTTGTTGTTGTTGTTGGGGGGGGGTGCACATTCATTTGAGCCGTTGCGGCTGTCGTTCGCCCCTCAAAATTCATGTGGCGTTGCGCACATGCTGCAGGGGAACAAAATCGAAGCACTGCCGCGCGTGCGACAAGTGCGTGTCCGACTTTGACCACCATTGCAAGTGGCTCAACAACTGCGTGGGAGGGAGGAATTACAGGTGAGTGTAGGACCCCATGTCAGACGCGACTCGATTTGAATAGTTATTTGCGCTGCATTCATACGCGCTCTCAAAGCTGCGTGCACATTGGGCGCGCCCACATTTGTCTGATGCTCTACTGCCCGTGCACGCAGGCTGTTTATTATATGCCTGACGTCGTCGCTCCTCGCGGCCATTGGCGTGACGGCGGTTGCATTCTATCTCTTTATCCGCCATTTCGTGGACTCGTCCGCACGTGGAGGTGGGGGCAAGCCGCGAAGCAGTCTGTATCTCATATTCACGCAGAGGATATGTGTGAAGGAATAGTGTGTGTGCAGTCTGTGTCTCCACTGAACACAGAGAGGGCGCGATGGAATTAGAGTAACGTGTGGCCGCACGACTCACCCCGGATACACTCTGTCGTTGTTCTTGTGTGTGTGCATGCGGTCTTATTTACGCCCCAAATCGCTGCGCACAGCGTACGACTTTTTCGGCTCGACGGGTTCCGACGATGCGTTCGCGGCCGTAGCGGGCGTCTGCGCCTTCCTCTCGGCCCTCGCAATCTATCTCGTTGGCCACCTCTGGTGTTTCCACATGTACCTCAGTGGGTGTTGTTTGTTAACGGGAACGATAGCATATCACGCGCGCGCCCACACACTCCCACATACACGCTCACACACGCCCTCACACACGCACACACGCACACACACACACACACACACACACACACACACACACACACACACACACACGCCGTGCGGCGGACCCTGCTCCGCTTTCGGATGTCGTCTGAATCCGCCCACTCCTTTCTCTCCTCGCAGTTCACCGCAAGATTAGCACGTACGACTACATTTTGCTGCAGCGGGCGAAGGAAACGAACGAGGCAGTTGCGCCCGCCAAGCCACCGCACGAGAAGAAGGAGAAGCAGCAGAGGCACAGGTTCAAGGTGCGCCTCTGTTCCGCGCCATTCGACTGTTGCGTAGTTGCCCTGTGATTGTACGAGACATGGCACAGCGATTTGGTCTAGTCTGTGCACGCTTTGAATGCCGTTCCATTTTTCTCCATCGAACAGAACAAGGTCCATCCCGACGACACTGACCTCGAGAGCGGCGAGAGCATTCACTCTGACGAGGACGACGAGTACGAAACCGGCAAGCAACAGGACATCGAACGTGGCCGCGCGCCGTCGGGCTCCAGCATGGACCGCGCCGGCTCAAGCCTCCACATCCCCGCCGGTGTGGAAGCGGACGTCCTCGATCCTTCCAAGTCGCGGCCGCCGTCCGTCACGAACGACCCACTGCCCCGCCGACCGCCGACGCAACTACCTCCCCTGCAGGTGCCGCCACGCATGGCGACGAAGAAGAGGGGAGGCGCGATGGGCGGTCCGCCGCCGGAAATGGTGGAAGCGCAGGACGCGCCGCAGTATGTCGTGCACGCGCTCGTACGCGGGCCGCCTGATCGCGTGCGGCAGGTGGCTGGGCAGACGGGAGTCGGCACCACGCAGGGCGGATTGCTTGTACCGATGGATGCCGGGGATGGGGGCGGCAACATGCAGCTCGTGCTGGTGCCAGGCCCTGGGGGTATCCGGACGCCGAGCGACGGGGGTGACGACTACCGGGCACGGCCGCGCGGCGACGACTCGTCGGACGCGGAGTCTGTGGAAGCGGAGCCGCGCGACCACCACACACGAAGGCAGCGCATGCGGCCGGAAGACATGCAGCTAGTGCCTGTGGGACGCGCGCCAAAGTCGACGCCGTCGCCGGTGGATTCGCGCGGCCGCAAGCCTTCGAAGCCCATCCGTCGGCTCGTGCTGCCGGACGGCACAACCGCACACATTGACGAAGCGCCGTCGTCGTCTGACACGCGGCCGCCCGCGCAGGGAGGCGAAGAGGCCCCTGATGGAGCCCAACAGCCGCAGGCTGGCCAACAACCCCTTACGATTGCGCGCGCACGGCGACGGTCGCAGAAGCAGCAGCAACGCAAGGAAATGGAAGAAGCGCTCAATGCGCAGCTCGCGCAACAGGCCGCCGCGCGCCAGCAACAGATGCTTCAGGCGCAGGAACTCCGGCGTGCCCAGGAACAGCACATGTCCGCGCGTGCACCGCTCCAACAGTCTGCTGACGAGCAGCCGCAGCAAACGCCGCAACAACAGCGCCCCGAGGGTGCGCCACGCGCCCGGAAGACGCTGCGCGACCCCGCGGGTGCGCCGCCGTCGCGACCAGCCTCCGTCAACCGCCGAGAGGAGGCGGAGCTGCCCCCATCGCGACAGCTCCAAGACGACCCCGACGGACTGCGAAACCACTCGCACGACAGCATTGCCGATGCGATGGACGCGATACCGCCGGCGCCTCCCCCACCGCAGCCGGAGCGGTCCTCGACGCCGTTTGTGGCGAACCAGAAGCCTCGTGGGATGCCCCTTGGTCCCCTCCCGCCGGTGCCCAGCAAGTTTGCCAGCGTTGTTGGGGGCCCGCGGGTGCCGCTCGAGCCCATTGTGAACGAGGGCGTGGAAGAGCAGGACGAATGAGCGAGGGTGGGCGGAGCGTGAGCGAAGCGGAAGGCTGCGTGCGCTGTGCCGGACACTGCGCTCGCGGTTTCCTGCTATTCTCTCCACGGCGTGTTGTATAATGTTTGTGTGTTTTGCCGCTAGCGTTTGCGTGGGTGCGTTGCGCGCGTGTGCGCTGTCAAATACATCGTTTGCCGTTACGCTTCAGATTCTTCCTCGGCCACAATGTGGAACTGAGCACTATTCGCGGGCACAAGCAAACACAACAGACGCAAAGTGAGATCTGACGCACACCACTGCGCGCTCATTCCAAAAACGCTCTCGCCTCCCCTTCGGAGCTGCATTTCTCGCTTCAAGCGCGCCAAACACACCACACGCACGCTCGCGCGGCACCAAGGGACCCATTCCCTCGTCACTACCAACCGCAATTCACGCGCCCCATAGCACCGCTCTCCGTTGCGAACGAAGAGCGCATGCGCACGCACGCACACATACAAGAAAAACCCTCCAACACGACGCTGGAGATCAAAATTCACGACAGCACTATACACAGGACGCAAGCAAGGGACAAGCTCAGTGGTGGTGGTCGTCCTTCTCGAACCGAAGGCCGCAATAGCCGCACGCTTGGGGTCCGGGCTTGTCCTACGGTGCGAATACGACACGTGAGGAAAAATTCTAAAGCAGTGTGTATGGCCATTGAGAGTGGCACGCAGCGCAACCCCTCTGCCGCATCCCTTTCCCATTCACTCACGCACAAGCAGCAGGAATACATCAGTGCGACTCTTGCAAACCGCAGCACTCACAAGGTTGATGTAAATCTTCGGGTGGCCAAGAGCGCCGCCGCCTGAGTTCGCAAATGTGAACGGGCAATTAGCAACGGAGTCCGTGAGACGAGGTGTAGGGACATGCACGCACAAGCGCCGCACTCTCACCGCCGTCGCAAGCCACTACGCGCGTGTGGACCTTCTTGGGGGGGATGGCGTTGATGAGATCCATCGCAGGATGAGGGTTCACCTGCGACGAACGACGGTCGATGAGTTGCCGTGTGCCGAGACAGAGAAAAGGTGTTAATAAAGACGGGAAGAATACAACACCGAGGCAAAACAGGACACACAAAGAGTTCAAAACATCAGCAAGCCACGCACCTCTTTGACCCTATCGATAAAGCGCGCATCGCGCACATCCTTCTGCTCGCGCGGAACAGCCAAGGGGGAAGCGCCGCGCGTCGCAATATCGCTCGAAAACCGCGCGCACACGACGGGTCGGAATGCGCGAATGGCAAGGCCGCGCATCACGACAGACGCCATTTCGTCGTGAGGACAGCACACTGTTGACTCTCACAACGCACAACACGGGGAGCCCACAAGCAAGGCAGGCACGTGGCCGTCGCTTCGTACCCTCGCCGCTCGAAAAAAGTCGCGAGAGGAGCATCCCGTTTGAACTGACGGAAGAAGAAACACGGGCTCATCACGTGATCGCACGTGACGTACTGGGCCGGCTGTTCCCGTCTCCGGGTTCGAAAATCGCCAGGCGGATGTAACGTAGGTATCGTTAGTTGCGCAGCGTGTGTGCGTGCGTCGGGTGTGCGCACTGTGTTGTGTTTCGTGTGTGTGCAAGTGCGATAGCAGACAGAGGATGGCCCCGAAGGCGAAGAACGAGGGGCGCGTGGGCGCAGACAAGTACAGCGTCCTCCTCCCCACATACAACGAGCGCGAGAACCTCCCGCTCATGGTCTGGCTGCTCGCCAAGTACTTCGATGAAGGGTGCGTCTCGCACGCGGCTGTGTGCTGGGGGTGATGCGTGAGTGAACTTGTTCGTACGTGCTATTGCCATGTGCTATGCGTGGTCTGCACATCATGCTGACGCACCGGCGCCTACAGAAAATTTGACTGGGAAGTCATCGTTGTGGATGACAACAGTCCCGACGGCACACAGCAGGTCGCAGAGCAGCTGGTCAAGATATATGGCTCGCACCGCATTGTGGGTTCGGTGTCTCAAGTGCTTTTGTTCTTGCGAGTACATGACACCTCAACGACTCACCATTCGCTGCAGGTGCTCCGGCCTCGCGCGGGGAAGCTCGGTCTCGGTGTGTAACGCGTGCACGTTGCATGCGTATATGGTGTCCGACTGCTCATCTCCATGTCCGCATCGCCCCACGCTCCGCGCCCGTCGGTGATGTTTCGCAGGGAGTGCGTACATTCATGGCATGCAGCACGCGACCGGCAATTTCATCTTCATTATGGACGCCGACCTCTCCCACCACGTGAGTTATTTGCAGTCGCCCTGGCCGTGTCTTGAGCTCCATTGACTCGTTTCAACGCATTGCAGCCCAAGTTCATCCCGGAATTCATTCGGTGCGTGTGTGTGTTGTGTGTGTGGGCGGGGGTGGGGTGCGTGTGGTGTGGCGTGTGCGACACATGGAAGGAGACGCTACGTGCAACCGATGCTCAAGTATCGGTCACTTGATGAGCCGCATTGGAAACATGTTCCCTCCCGCACACTACTTACTCTCATATATACTGTACTGTACTGTGTAGCAAGCAGAAGGAGGCCGACTACGACATTGTTTCCGGCACTCGTTATGAGGGCGACGGCGGTGTCTACGGATGGGATCTCCGCCGCAAGCTGATTAGGTGAGGGAACATTCCGTTCTGACGGTGGAGTTGTGATTGATGACGAGTGATGTCGCCGTGTGTCATTGCACACGCTCAAACCGAGATATTCATATCGCCCTGCAGCCGCGGCGCAAACTTTGTGACGCAAGTGCTCCTGCGGCCGGGCGCGTCGGATCTCACGAGCAGCTTTCGGTGCGGTCTTGTAGCGCACGCAAAAGCCTTCACTGACGTACCACGTGCGCACACTCACACCTACGCAGGCACCCATGCACTCACACGCTTCATGCATTCATGAGACTGAAGGGACTTGCACCAACAGGCTGTACAAGAAGGACGTGCTTCGTCGGATGATGGACGTGTGCGTGTCCAAGGCCTATGTGTTTCAGATGGAGATGATCGTGCGCGCACGCCAGCTCAACTTCACCATCGGACAGGTGCGTGTATCACAGTGCAGTGTGCGGCGAATCCGCTTGATTTCAGTGTGCGTCATGCAACAGGCTTGTGAGTTGGTGTCGCTTTGACACAGTCGCCATTTTTCCAGGTGCCGATCACTTTTGTCGACCGCGTGTACGGCGAGTCCAAACTCGGCGGCAACGAAATTGTCGCGTTTGCCAAGGGCCTTCTCACCCTCTTCCTCACAACATGAGCCTCGGGCGAAGAAGACATTTGCCTCACGCTGACCAATCCATGACAAAAGACGTACTCGTCCAAACGCACCACACAAAAACACACACGTGAACATAGTCACCCACGCACACTTGCACCACACGTCTGAGGAAATCGGGCGGGTCTGCCCCATCTCCTTTATTCCCTCGGAACGAGAGACATTCGTCGGTGTACGTGTGGCAAGCAGCCGCTTAGGCCGTCGTCTGGTCCCACGTCTGGGCCGAAGCATCCCAGTTCTGCGTGTCCGCAGCGCCCCAGTCGCCACCGGCCTGCACGGGACGCACCAGGCACTCGCGTCAACAACGCTTATCCAAGCAAACACTTGCTCATAAGGCATCGAAGCGACGGGGACCAATGCAGGCGCGCAGCAGACAAAAAGACTCCAAAACGGCACAGGACAAAGCGCACGGCGTCGTTTGCACGCACCTCAGGAGCACCCTCGACGGGGGCGGCGACGTCCCACTGCGCGGCGGGGGCGCCAAAGTTCTCGCCCTCGGCGGGCTTGGCGGCGGCCTCCTCCTTCTCGGCCTCCTCGGGGTCGCGGTAGAAGTAGAGGTCGGGCATCACCTCCCACGGCTGGTTGCGGGCGATCGTCCCGCGGAGGCGGAGAACCTCGCGCGCGAGCAGCCACCACATGAGGCCGATCGAGTGGACGCTCTTGTTGTTGCAGGGGATGGCAACGTCGACGTAGCGGAGGGGCGAGTCAGAGTCGCAGAAGGCGATCGTGGGGATGTTGACGTACGACGCCTCGCGAATGGGCTGGTGGTCCGTGCGGGGGTCCGTGAGGATGAGAAGGCGGGGCTCCTTGAACGCGGCCTGGATCTGGTTGGTGAACGTGCCGGGCGTGAAGCGGCCGGCGATGGCGTTCGCGCCAGTGTGGCCGGCGAACTTGAGGACGGCGCGCTGGCCAAAGGGGCGAGCCGAGATGCAGCAAATGTCGGCCGGGTTCTCAATGGCGACAATGATGCGCGCGGCGAGCACGAGCTTCTCCCACGTCTTGTGAAGGTTCAGAATGTGCAGACCGTCCGGGCGGCGCTTGTAGACGTACTGCTCCATCTGGAAGTCGACATTCTTCGTGCCCATGTGGACCTGCATCAAGGTGCATGGAGCGAGGGTGAGCACAATTGTCCCTCGTGTCTGCAGCGGGGTGTCTCCGCGATGCACGCAGGGCGTTCGCTAGTTTCTCACCTGGGCAGCGAGGAGCTTCTGGATGTCGTCCTCAGTAGGAGCGAGAATGCTGTGACCCCCTGACATCTTCGATGTTGTCGCAAGAGTTACGGTGGACAACGAACTGCAGAGCGAGCACAACCAACGACGATTCAGCCAATAGTGCGTTACGACCTGAATCAAACCAGAACAGACCCAACACACTCCCGCCTCATGCACACACACGCACGCCCGCCGCGCGCCCAATCGAGTGCTTTCGTCTAAAGGGTCCGCGCCGCGGCCATCCCATCTTCATATGCACGGCCAACTGCAAACTAATTGCCTCCATCCATCGCCATTACGCCCGAGCGAAAAATGCGATGCCACACCTTTCAGACGCCGTGTAGGGGACGTCAGTCGCAATCGTGCAAGAAAGAGGAAGAAGCCGATGGCTGCGATGGGGGGATGCGCTTTGAAGCGGCTGGGGATGCGGCAGAGGAGAGGGATGGAGCGACTGTGCTGGGAGACACAACGTGCAGTGAGGCAAAAATTTACTTAATTTCCATCGGTGCATTCTCATACAAATGCTGTAATACACAAATTTATCAAATGAAAGTGGCGAATGAAAAAATAGACTTTTCTTTTATAAACCAAATAACCGCATAGAGTAGAATAACGAAAACAACATGGTTCATCCGGGGTGGTGCGCACAAGGCCGTGCACCGGCAACAGCTGACCGACGCGAGAGCCTTCACACAGTGTACTTCTCCCAACACCGTCTCAGTCTCGGAGAGGGCGGCGAGTGTCAGGGGCGAGGACGCAAACATGAGCACACAGGTTGATTTTTCGAAGGCGCTCGACCGCTTTCTCAGCGAGTACAAGGCGCGCACGCCCCAGCTTCTCAAGCTGATTGACGCCTATCTCGTCTACGTGCTCCTGACGGGCATCTTCCAGTTTGTGTACTGCTGCCTCGTCGGCACGTTTCCCTTCAACTCGTTCCTGTCCGGATTCATCTCGACTGTTGGCACGTTTGTGCTCACA
This sequence comes from Pigoraptor vietnamica, assembly GCA_943704525.1. NCBI lineage: Eukaryota > Filasterea > Ministeriida > Capsasporidae > Pigoraptor > Pigoraptor vietnamica. The sequence continues at coordinate 33,603 of CALSCQ010000289.1, forward strand.
GGTACGTTCCCGAGGATCAATTTATTTTGGCGTGCCGACGTAGTTTGCTATTCGCACCGTGTATTACCATTACGCGTTGGTGTGAAATGTGTGTGTATGCAAGTGAGTGTGAGCTGTGACTGTGAGCTGTGTGTGCTGTGCTGTGTGCGCGCAGTGTCGCTGCCTACGGTGTGTACCGGAACGGCTTCAAGCCCAATGTGCTGCGTACGCTTGCTGTTGTATAAGAGGCATGTTGTCGTATGTCTTTTCTCCGTACTTGCGTTAGCAAGGCGCTTAATTTATTTGCCACTGTACTTCGTCTTCGATGCGACTTCTGGGCTGTTATGTGCTGTGCGTTTGGCTATAACGTTGGATTAGGTAACGTTCAGGCTCTGATGGTGCATCTTCTGCAGCCTGCCTCCGAATTCAGGCGAACCCCGCGAATGAATTCAAGGGCATCTCGGTCGAGCGGGCTTTTGCCGACTATCTCTTCTGCAACTTTGTGCTCCATCTCGTCGTGATGAACTTCCTCGGTTGAGGATGCGAGCGCTTTGACCCATTCGACACACACACACACCTTACAACACTCTCGCTCTCTGCGTGCGCGTGCTTGCGCGGGTCCCTTTCGCTCGCGTGCGGCCGTATGAAGAACATGTACATTTTCTCGATACTGTTTTGATTTGGTAGCGCGCTTTGTATTATATTTCGGCTGGATCCAGGTTCTTATATGACCAACACAACAGACCAAAAAAAAAAAAGGAAGGAGCGTTCCCCAAAAGGTCAGCTCCTCCCCTTTTTCAAAAATATCGAGACGGGGGGACCAGTCTTACGTCGCCGCGTGGACGACGGCCCCTTTGTCACAGACAAACTCAAATCCAACTGCGATGCACCCACGGCAACGTCGCTCGATGGCCGCGCAATCGCACGCACTTGTGGGATCACAAATCGGGAACCCCCACCATAGACCCAACACTATGCAATTCTGTCACTATGCTATACATACGTGCACAGTTGAGACGGGCTAAGAACTTCCCGCGAATGCACCCAGGAGCTAATGACGGAGCGGTAAGGTTAGGTGCCATCATGACCCCTTTTTTTCATATAAGAAGTGAATGACCATAAGCTCCTAACGGCGTGACTTCCAAGACAGGTCACAGAGTCGTTCCGCGTATCGCAAACACAAAATCGTATTCAACAATGTTCCGGAACGCCGACAGATCCTTTACTTGGAGAGAGCAGATAGCCCAGACGACAGGAAAACGACACCATCAACACAAAAACGCGCTTACAGCAGTGCCATTCCACGTGGCAACGTTGCTCTATGTTCTGCGCCGCCGCGACGCGCCCAATTAACCAGCCCGCACCACACTACCCCCATCAATCCAGCCTCACACGACCAGCTGAATGTAGCTGTTGTACGCCGCAATGTTGCGGCGAAGAATGTTCTCGACCGGGCCAAGCACGCGCTCGAAGCGGCCGCGGTCCAGCTTCACCGTCTTCAGCGTGCCCTCGGCCGTGATGGTCGCGGCGCGCGGGCGGTTCGTAAGGAGCGCAATCTCGCCTGTTGCAAGGACAGTCAAGCATCAGTGATGTGGCATAGAAGCAACGAACAAGGAACGAAGGAGAAACAGAGCTGCGATGTGATTGGTGAATGTGCAGCTCATACCGAAGTAGTCCGAGGGCCCGAGGCGGCCGACGACAACTGGCGCATCCGTGGGCGTCTTGCGCTGCGTTACTGTCGCGCGACCCTGCGCATGTAGAACAACCCACGTCAATCGAGTGTGACACACACGAATGTAGAACATAAGCCAATCAATCGAGTGCGTCACATGCCAACACTCCGATCACACGCTACAAAGTTGCCTCAAGACGCACCACAACTCGAACCCACCTCCACAATGATGTAGAAGTCGTTGCCCTCATCGCCCTGGCGCACGACCTCCTCGCCGTTCTCAAACGTCGCGGGTTCAAGCGCATCGGCCACCGTGAGACGCTCCCACTTGTCGACGGACTCTGTGTCGTGCAAAAACGCGGACGGTCACATCTTCAGCTGGCGCCCGAAATGCAATCTCCATAACACTTTCGCTATAAGAGATCGAGTTACCAGCGATACTTACGAAGGATGGGGACGCGCTCGAGGAAACCCTCGTACATCTTGCGCTTCCTGAGCGTGTTGCCCATGAGAATGCGTCGGTACGAGTCGCGGTCGATGGCCCAGAGGCGCACGTCCGTCTTGGCCTGAATATGGCGACGCAAGTCGTAAGCATCCCGTCGAATATAATCGAGATCCCCCACAGCGCCTTCAATAACGACCGCACGGACATACCAACCACGCACATACCAACCACGCACATAACAACAGCGACTGCGAGTGCGTACCCTGATGGTGGCCGCGCGGGGCGTGCCGTAGATGAGAGCGAGCTCGCCGAAAGATCCTCCCTCGCCAATCGTGTTGACCAGGCGCGGCGCCTCCCCCGAGTTCGACACCCACACCGTGACCTCACCGACATCAATCACGTAGAAATTGTCACCCTCGTCGCCTGCACGCCGATACACGCATGAGTGTGCGCCTAAACGCCGCAGCACACGGAAACCGGCGAATCAATCAGACGCAGCAATTGCAACGCACCCTGCTGGATGATCGTGTCCCCAGCGTTAAACTTGATCAGGTCCATCGCGTCGAACATCTCGCTCCGCTCGTCGTCGTCGAGGTGCGAGAAGAGAATGTTCTTGGCCATGGCCTTCTGGAGGGCCGCCATTGTCTTGTAGTCCTTCGGGATCACCTTCTTCACGTAGCTCGTCGCCTCCTCCTCTGTCATGACAGACGCGCTCACGGCGCCGCGTCGGCGAATGGCTTCGGGCGGCGGGTGCGAGGGGCCGGCGTCGCGCGCGGGCTCGTCGTGATCGGCCGTCTCCTCCTCCTCGTTGTCTTCCTCGTGCTCCTCTTCCTCGGGCTCGATGACCTCGTCTTTGCCCGTCCCAAAGCTCACGTGGCGCTCCTGATGGAATGTTCAACAGGGCTTGAGCACAAGGCGACAAATCCAACAGATTGCAACTGACCGATGCACACAGTAAAACCGACGGTCCTATAAAGACAATGTGAACCCCAAACTACACAAGCGGCACCCGACAGTAAACAGAGAGAAACTAACCTGGTGCGGGGCGGTCGCAAACGCGCTTCCATAGCCGCTCTTCGAGTGGAGCGAGTTGAGATAGGCGCGGATGTACTCGAGCGGGTTCGCGGGCTTATCAACGCACACGTGAACGAGAATGTCCTTGAGCAGCGCCTGGACATTGTGCTTTGCCAGGTACTCCTGCAGTTCGCGCTCCTCGTCCGTAGGCGCCATCTCTTCGTGCAGGTGGATTCAACTACGCGCGCGCGCTTTTGCCAAGTTTCGCAACCCTCCTTGTGCACTTCACGCACTGCGCCGCACGCACGCCGACCGAAAGACAGGCGCCGTCGTCCCTCTGGACCGAGAATGCCAACAGCGCAACTCGAATGAGAGGATTGGCCACACCACCGCCTCGTGTGGAGCAATCTACCGATCAACAGACGTGAGAATGAGGAACGCAGTAGCAATAACCCTCCGAAATAACAAGGTGGAGGTGAGAAGCCGAGAGAGAGCAAGCCTGAGAGAGAGAGAGGCGAGAGAGAGAGAGGCGAGAGAGAGAGAGGAGACTGCCCCCACAACAACACAGCCGAAAGCCGTGCTCGATTTATTTTGCATTTCGCCTTTGTATGAAAAATGTACCGCGGCGCGCATTTATTATTCGGGTTAAATGAAAACCTGTGCCGTCATTGTGATATTACGTACTAGTGTCGTCATAAATAAGATGATGTGTTGATGACGCCATTAGTAATTTAGATCACGTGATTGCCGGCGTCGTTTTTTTCTTTTCAGTTTTCGAGTGCTTGGGCGTGTGAACGGCCTATTTTTTTTCGCACTCCATCCGAAAACGCTCAACACACGACGCACAGAAGCTGCCCTCTCTTCCCGATGTATCTACGCACTCTCTCGCCATCTCCCCGCTCATAAGTGTCAAGTGTCCGTGATATTTGGTGACCTGTGCTTGCGTCTGAATTTGGATGTCTGAGTGATTAGCACACACGCGCTGAATGGGCGAGCGGCGTTGAAAACGGTTGTGCTGCGGCCATGCGGTCGTCCTGCATGCGTCTGGCACCCTGAAACGGGTGCGCAGTGTATAGTAACGTCGGAGCACGATCGTGGAACGTTTGCGACATCACGCGCAATTCAGCCATGTCTCTGACGACAATTGCCGGCTACGCGGCGGCGAGCACGGCTGCCTTCTCCGCTGTGCTTGCGGCGATGCTTGACAGCGAAGATGGGCGTCTCTCGTCGTTCCAGCTGGGCGAGGTCATACCCAGCCTCTTCGCGCACCCACTTTCTGTCGTGGTACGTGGCCATTGGTCAACGTTAAATCGCCCGATGATTGAGCATCTCACATCCGTCGCGGGTGCTCATTTTGTGCACCTATGGAGAATATGGGTTGTGCGGCTACGGCTTTCTTCAAGATTTGTGTCTGTCCAACGGGTGGGCTAACGCGGCATGGCTTGGCAGGTGACCGTCAACATGGCGCTCTGCTGCATCATAATATTTGCCAAGATCGTGCAACTCGCCGTCTTTGGTCCCTTGCGTGCGATCGAGGCACAGGTGCGGACACAGAACGCACACAACGGAGCTGCTGAGGGGTTGTTGTTCATGCTCTTGAGCTGACACAAGCATCTACTAAGCTCATTCCCACCTTCGCTGCTCGCAGCACTTTCGCGACCGGCTGATCAATTACGTCTTGTTTCGCATTCTGTTCGTGGGGGCGATACTGCACACGGATATCCACGAGCTCGTCGTTTGGGGCGTGTGGTTCGCAATGATGGGCTTTCTGCGCATGTTCAACCTGCTCGCGCGGGACCGATTTGAATATGTGGGCAAAATATGTGCTGACTGTGCGTCCGTTTGTATCCTCCTCTGCATTCTCTTGGCCTCCCTCTCTGTTTTTTTTTTTTCCAAACGGCTCACTGGAACGCATGAAACGCAACGCCCATAATTCACGAACTAAAAAACGCCTCTTCTGTCGAACGCAGTTGACGTTTTCTCCGACGACGACGTCTGCGACGCATGCGCGCGTGCTCGGCTTGCTCGTTTCAATCTTCGCCGCCGACATTGTTCTCTTCGCTTTCTGTGTCTATCTCTTTTACGACACGGCGGGGCTGTCGGTAGTCCTCCTGCTCAGCTACGAGGTGTGTTGGCAGCTGCGATTGACATGGCTCATTATGCCTTCGTTCTCGGGCTGAGAGTCTCGTGTATGGTGTGCGCGCAGTGTGTCGTCGTGTTCCTGGACACTGTCCAGACTCTCGTCAAGTACGGCATCCATCTCCGCGACCTCTCGCGCAACGGCGTGTGGGAGAACAGGTGCGTGGGGTGCATGCGTCACGTGGTGGACATTTGGCGTCCTTCTTTTGTCTCATCAGCCCGCTGACCTGCGATTCCGCGCGCAGGGGCACATACATCTACTACACCGAGTTTGTCACCGAGACACTGAGCCTCGTCGCCACGCTGGCCCACTATGTCCATATTCTGGTGCGGTTGGCAGCCGTTTCGTGCGATTTCAGCCGTCCAGCACGCACGCGCACCATCCACGCATTAACCGAAGTCTTCTCCATTCGCACAGGTGCTCCACAACAACATGTTGTCGTTCGTTATGCTCGTGGTGCTCGTGAACATCCAGGGCGTGTACGCCAAGCTGAAGAGCAGGGTCACGGCGTACCAGAACTACCGTCGCGCCATCAGCACGCTCGACTCGCAGTGAGTTGTTCTCTGCGTCGTTGTTGCTCTTTGTCTCTTCATGCGGTTGTGCGTCGCTCTCTGCAAGCTTGTGTATCTGTAGTGACCCCTTTCTTTTATTTCCTTTTATTTCCGCACTCAGCTTGACGAATGCCACCGGCGCTGAACTGGACGAATACGACGACGACTGCGCCATTTGCCGCGAGAGGATGCAGTCGGCGAAGAAGCTTCCCTGCGGCCACCTCTTCCACCTGTGAGTCCCGAACTGCGGTGCTAAGAGTAGTGATGCGCCTATTGTCCTCCCTGTGTGGGGCATAAGCCGTTGTTCTCTCATCAACGCACCTATGATATGTCTCTAACGCTTCGCCCTCAACGCACGTATCATTCGATGCAGGTCCTGTCTGCGCTCGTGGCTGGAGCAGAACAGCTCCTGTCCCACCTGCCGCCGTCCTCTTATCGAGTATCCCGCGGCCTCATCTTCGTCGTCGAGTGCTGGGACCACTACTGCTAGTCCCGACGCTGCGACGGCCAACGTCGCCGGGGGTGCGACGGACGCGGAATCGAGGCGCAGGCAGCACCTCGCGGCTGCTCTCGATGCGCTGAACCCTGCCGAGGCACGGCGGCGCGCGAGTGCGGGCCTGGGGCTTGGCCTTGACGGGGGCGCGGTGAACGTGCAGCAGTCCGTGTACCAGTTTAACGGTGGGCGTCGTTGGATAGACGTGCTTTCTGTGTGCTCAAAATTGGTGCTATGTGTAATTGGGCATGCATGACCACCTCTCGTCCCTCACACACGCACTCATCCCCTGTTCGCGTGAGCAGGCCCGCGCTGGTTTCGGTGGCTGCCGGTTTTCCCCATCCAAGTCGTCGTGCGCGGCCGCGTCGCTCGCCAAGTGGCGCCAATTCCTGCCGCGCGGCAAGCGGCGTTCAATGGGATGGTGAGTGCTCAAGCCACCTGACGCGCGATCATGCAACACGCACGCGTACGTAAAGACGCGCACTCACACGCCCACGCTCACAAGCAAAGCCGACCTGCCAGTGCGCTTGTCTGCGATTCATGTCGCGTGTGCTCACCCATCGTGCACACGCACTCTGTCGCGTTGCAGGTGGCGCAAGTGCAGGAAGTCTTCCCTCACGTGCCGCCTGAGATTATCGCGGCCGATCTTGCCTCGACGAATTCCGTCGAGCACACAATGGAGAATATACTGGAAGGGCGCGTGCAGCTGCCGGACCCTGTTGACGAGGTGTGTGTCTTATCGTCGACTTATCTCGTCCTCTTCCACTGCACCGCGCACTCATTCTCAACACGTGTGGATCTCATCTCCCACCTCTATTCCCAGCCTCCGCGCGAGTCTGCCGACACTGTGCAGCGCCCTGCAACCGAGCCTGCAACACCCTCTGTCACTACCGCTGACCAGGACTCATCGCTGTCCGGGCAGCCCTCTCAATCTCCCGCATCGACCGCGCCTGCAACAACGTCCACCGCATCAGCTCCCGCTGCGTCGTCCCTCCGGCAGGGCGACCGTGAGTCCGTCGTCGCGCCCGCGTCCACACCTTCTTCCTCCGACGATGCCGAAGTGCCGCCAGTTGCGGACGTCAGCCCCGTGCGGGACGTGCAGCCAAGGCAGGGTGTGGAATTCGGGAGTCCGACGCAGGACAGTCCGGACGTTCGCCGGCAAAAGGCACTCGAAGCTGCCCAACGTCGCTTGTTGCAGCAGCAACAGCGACCCTTGTAGGAGAAGGGGCGAGGCAACCTTGCGTATGTGCGGCGAAGTGCGTGCGAGCTGCGTGCTGCGTGTGTGCGTCTTGTGTGTGTTTGAAGCGAAGGTCTGGCATCGAAGGCTTGCCTCCGTCTTGCACTGCGCGTTCCATTTTGAATGTACATAATTAAGGAAGGAATTTCTGTCCTCGAAATTCATGCAGTATGTACAGACATGGTCATTAGCTCCCGGTACGTACAGACTGATGCAGTTAACAAAGGACACAAGCAGTAACGCCACGCAAACGCACGCACGCACGCACGCACGCAACACGAATGCACGCAAACACACACACACACAACTACGACTGGGCCGCTGAATCTGTGGCTGGCTTGGTGGCCGTTGAGGCGCTCACACTCTTCTTGCGCGCGCGGGCCTGAAGATAGTCCACATAGTAGTTGGCGCCGTTCCACAGTGCCGCGCACCACATAACTGACAGAAGGGCGGTATGAATGGGGGAGATGTAAGCGCCAACGACAATAACAACAATTGCACTGACGAACGTACAGATCATGCACACGCACGCGCACACGCACCCGTGAGGAAGAGGGTGTGGGCCCAGTAAGACTTGAAGAAGAGAATCGCTGGCAAGATGGTGAGTAACGTGTACAGCAGCTGGATGCCTGTGAGATATGAGAGACAATCAGGACGAATACCCCCTCAGCCCTCCCTCATTGATCACACACCCACCCACACACACACACACACGCACGCACGCACGCACGCACGCACGCACGCACGCACACATACACTCAACACACATTCACACACGCACACATACACACACACACACGCACGCACGCACGCACACGCACCCATAAACACAAAATTCCAATTCTTTCGGTCGAATCGCGACATAATCTTGTACGACGGATGCGAGGGCGTTGCGCTCAGCCACTTGAAGCTTGTCTTGAGCGCATCGTCCATTGCGAGGCGCTTGCCATCAATGTGCTCCGTCTGGGCGAGGAATCGTGTCAGTGCGCGCACCGTTTGTGCAGGTTGTGCCACGGCCATTAGGGAGCGCACAACAACCGCGCAGATTAATGCGCTAATAATGCGGTACCGTCCCTCCCCCCCCCCCCCCCCCCCCAACCTTGAGGTAGTACGACGCCTGCCACAGCAGGTAAATGGCGAGCGGCGCCCAAAAGAAGTCAAAGGCGCTCATGTGGCACTCGGGCGATCGACACGTGCGAAAGCCGAGCGTGTCCGGATACCAGCGAAGGCAGTATGTCACTGCACAGCGAACCCATTGAGAAGGTGGGTGACGAAACGTGACTGCCGTATGCGCGTATGCACAATTGAGGGTGCGTGCGTGCGTGCGTGCGTGCGTGCGTGTGCGTGTGCGTGCGTGTGCGTGCGTGTGCGTGCGTGTGCGTGCGTGTGCGTGTGTGAGGGTGAGTATGAGCTGATGTGCATGGTGAACGTACCCAGACACGGAAACCTGCGCAAGCAAAACCAACCAATAAGCTTCAGTGGCAGCGGCTTCGAAGGCGACGGAACGCGGACCATGAGGACAGTGCGATCATATGCTGCGCAGACTCACCCGTGAATGTAGAAGCTCGTGACCATGTTAATATCTGCGTGCGGAGAAAAGAGAAATAGGCGCGATGTGAGGTCGGGGTGAAGAGAGGGGGGGGGTTGGAAATGGGGTGCAACTGGCATTATCACAGGGTAGTGCGCCGTGGATGACGAAGAGGGACAATGGGCCAACACTCACCGTGGAAAACGAGGCTGTTTCGCTGTGACGCGGAGGAAAAGGCGACAGAGACAATGGGAGATCGCACAAGGGAATGCATGGGGCACGTGAGCGATGGGTGCTTTTCGCAGCAGCGTCTCGACAAAGACAGAGTGAGCCGGGACAACTGTCACCCACCCATGTAATGACACTCCAGCCAACGGGTCCGTTGCTGAAGTAGAAGCGCAGCAGACGTGTGAGTTTTCCTTCCGCGAGTAACATCAAGAGAGCGCAGAGCACGCCCTCTCCCACCTGTGCACGAATACGACGGCGAAGAGCATGGCGCTCGTTGGGTAGATGAAGAGATAAAAGACGAGGAGGACCTGCATGAAGTAGCAGAAGTCGAGCACGAAATAGTGCCACCGTTGCTTGTGGTAGCTGTAATAGCGGATGGCAAGCAGCTGCGACGGGAAGTGGGGTGAGAGAAGCCCACGCAAGCACACAGATCACAAGCACGCACACGCACGCACGCACGCACACGCACGCACACGTACACGTACCCACGCACACACGCACACGCACATGCGCACAAGCACACACACACACACACACACACACACACACACGCGCGCGCGCGCGCGACACACAATCCCCGCAGCACTCACAGGCACCACGAGAACCGTGTACCACTGGTACATATGGGCAGGACTCTTCAGCAAAATCGCCTCGGTTATGGCGAGGCAGATGATGCACACGAGAAAGCACAGCTTGTCGACAAAGCGCACAAACAGCGGCTCTGAAATGCGGGCCTCGAACGCCTGAGTAGCGGCGACGCGCCGAAGATTAGCAATCACGAGGTCCACACTACGGACGTGGACACACACGCGCTCAGCCACCGCCTGCACGCACCTGCGTCTTCCTATTGAACTCCGCCACCATGCGCTCCTGTCGCGCCACGAGTTCTCGCTGCCTCTTGCGCAGCGCATCCTTGTTCTCTTCCAGCAACCGCTGTATGCGCGCCTTCTCCTTGCGCACGACGTCCTTCACGACCTCAAGATTGCGCTTCCCTCGACGCCCCTCCGCGGGCGCAGAAGCATGCTGGCGCGCACTCTTCACGGTCGCATCTTCCCCCAACGACAGCAGCGACGTCGGAAACGATGCGGTCGCGCGCACGCCTTCCTCTGATGTCTGCGACTGCAACGGCGGTCGCCTCACGGGCTGCGGCGACTGCGCGGGCGATGCACCCGGCGTTTCTGGCATCGCACTCTCCACGCCGGACGTGATGCGATCGAGAGACTGGAGCACGCTCTGCTCAATCTTGTCCGTGATGGCCGCCAAGTCACTCCCGCTCGACGACGAGGACAGCGCGAGCGAGTCGTCGTCGCTCAACACTGCGGAATTCGCCCTCTGCAGCGCACTGCCGCCCGCAGCGCTGCCACCGGCCGCCTCCATTCTCGTGCGCCCACCCCGCAGCCACACAGATGCACACCACAGCCAACACAGCGGTGCGCTCTTCCGTCACGTTCTCACGATGCAAGCGTGAAGCCGGCGTATCAACAAAGGCGTGACGTCACGCATCTACATCCGGGGTGCAGCACGTGACCGACAGCTGGCAAGACGAACGTCGCGCCCTTCCCAGCACCACACTTTCGGCGTTTCGCATTGTTGTTTATCTCTGTCTTCTTCGTTCGTCAGCGGAAGACCTGCCGCGTGTACTGTTCTCGCTACTAACCTGGGCGGCAGGACTGTAGTGGGGGACTGACATTATTGTTGGCCGTGTTTAAATTGCTCCGTCGCGGTAGGCGCCGCACACGAAGATGCCTGCGTCGACGACAGACGCTGGCACGGCGGCAGCCTCTTCGTCGTCTGCGGGAGGGGACTTGTGGGCTTCGATTCTTGACGATGCAGCGCGCACTTCGAAAAAAACGGTGCTCTCGCGCAACATTGTCATTCTGGGTGCGTCATCCCTCTTCGCATCTAAGCGGACCGCTGGTTGCCGAAGTTCTGGTGTGCATTTTGATGTCGTTTGATGCCAAAGACGCACTGCGAGCACAATTCTGACGCGCCGACTGTGCAGGAGATCGGCTGAGCGGAAAGAGCGCCTTGGTCGCGCGGCTACGAGGGGAGACGCCGTCGAATGCCGCCGACTCGCGCGAGGGCCTTGGGCTCGAGTACTCTTTTTTCGATGTGAAAGACGAGGATGCAGACGGTGCGTGTCGTTGGGATCTGCACTGTGGCTTGTAATGCTGTGGGAGAAACGGCGCATGTGGGCACTGCGGGCATTATGGGCAGTGTGGGTCATTTCAAAACTTCTTCCTCTTGAATGCGCGCGTCGGTGCAGAAACAACGGCGCGCATCGGCGTGTACACCCTGTACGGCGACCACCGCTTTCAGAACGTGCTTCGGTTTGCGATCGACGCGGGCAACTTTGACCAGTCGCTCGCTGTCGTCGTCGTGGACCTGTCGCAGCCGTGGAACGCGCTGTCGTCGGCCGGCAGCGCACTCGCACTCCTCGAAAAGCACGTCAAGTCTCTGGGAATCGCGCGCGAGGCAATGCAGGAGGCGCAGAAGCGATGTGAGTAGCGCATGTGGTCCCGTTTTGCCTGCAGAGCTTCCTCTCAGCGCAGAACCACTTCTGTCTGCGTGCGTGCGTGCGTGGGTTGTACGCGCATTGTTTCTTCCCACGTTGTTTTCTCAATCTCGCCCTGTCTCTCTTCTATTCCGTGCCAGTGGTCGATGCATTCACGGACGCGTCGTCAGGTGAGGCGTCGGAGGGCGCCGCTGTGACCGAGGGGGTCCTTGCTATCAACCTTGGGATCCCCCTTCTTATCGTCGCCACAAAGGTACGAGTGTGTGTTGTTTTCATGCTCACAGGCACGCACATACAAACCTTCACAGAAACGCATACGGGACGCCACACTCGTCTTCTCTTGCGCATGCAGCTTGCTGTGCATTCTTGAGGTTGTGACGCACACGCTGACTGCCCCAATTTGACGTGTCCTTGTGCGCAGTCCGATGCCATCGCACAGACGGAGCGAGACCTCGGCTACCGCGACGAGCACTTTGAATTTGTGCAACTGCACCTCCGACGGCTGGCCCTTCGATGTGCGTAGACGGGGATTTACTTTTCTGTGCTTGTTTTGCTTCAGTTTGTTGCACTTGCACTTGACTGTGCTTGGTTTGCTTCAGTCTGTTGCACTTGCACTTGAGTGAGGGCCGGAACAGCATCACTCCACTTGTGAAGTGCTTACCTTGTGTTTGCTGCTTCAGTTTGTTGCACTTGCACACTTGTGAATAGCTTATCTTGTGCGCTTTCTCACTTGGCGCGCCCGTAACAGACGGCGCGGGACTCGTGTTCGTCTCGGCGAAGGACGGGCGCAACTGCGACGTTCTCCGGCGGTACATCGTGTCGATCCTATCTTCGGGCGTCGGCGCCGCATCGCAGGCGGCGGACAACAAGCCGTCGATCGACAAAGAAGCCGCCTTCGTACCGATTGGGTGGGACTCTCCCGCCAAAATAGCGCTGCTTGCGGGCGCTGCGGCGTCACCGCTGTTTTCCGTCGACTCTCCGTTTGAGGACGTGATTCGAAAGCCGGCTGCGCGAAAGGTGCGTGCGTGCGTGCGTGCGTGCGTGCGTGCATGTGTGTGTAGGTGTGTGACTTGATAGTGGCGAGCGATTGAGTTTCCTGATTGACGCGAGTGGGCGTTGCAGGCTGTGGCTGTGGGCGACGAGGTGAAGGTGGAGGCGGAACAGGCGTTTCTTCTCAAGCAACAACAGAACTTGGCGCAGTTTTCCGAAAGGCTTGCGCCCGGCGGTGCGGCACAGGTTGGAAAGCGACATATGGACACCCCCCCCCCCCCCCCCCCCC
>CALSCQ010000290.1:0-20170 GCA_943704525.1 Pigoraptor vietnamica
GGGGGGGGGGCTGTTCAGTACCCTACGATAGGCTGCAAAGAGAAATGGGCGTGATTACAGTGATGTTCTCTTGCTCACAGACTCCGATCCACACACTCGTACACTCACACGACTGCCTCGCTCATTCTCAACGTCTTCTGTTTTCTTTTTTTTTAGTCTCAGCAAAACCGCACGCGCAAACGCAAAGAGGCGGGAAAAACAAACAAACAGCGGGACCATCGCGTGCGCGCACCACACACGCACGCCCAACTCATGACAGACACGAGCGCATCACACACTAAAGAGCAGGCGCATCGCCCACTCCTTAGAACTGGAGCACGAGGCTCTTGATCACGCCATAGTTGAGGCTGCCCCAGCCCGTCGCCGGGTCCCACCCCTTCGACGCCTTGAAACCAGGGCACCCGACGCCGCCGGGATTCGAACCCGAGGTGATGTCGTTGAACGCCTCAGGATGGTTCTTGCCGAGATCGTACAGCAGCGGCGCAAGGTGGCCGAGGGTGCTCTTCCCCGCGTTCAGGCGGTCGTCGTTCAGAAGCGCCACAATGCCGGCGACCGTCGGCGCAGAGCAGCTCGTCCCGCCAACGTCCTCCGTCGCCCCGTTGTACACAATCTGGAACCCAGTCGCAAACGCCGAAATGTCGGGGTACGCGCGGCCCGTCTTGTTGAAAAACTTGGCGTCCGGTGCAACGCCGCTCGCGAGGTAGGCAGCGACGGCGTCCGCCTGGAACGCCGGCTGCTCAAACACGTTCGAGAAGCCGCCGCCGCCCGAGCTCCACGCCGACTCCTTGTTCGAGAGAAGGGGGATGGTCGTGCCACCCACCGACGTAATGTACGGGCTGCTGGCGGGCCAGTTTGGCACAAACACGCCCGACGAGCACCCGACGCCAGAGTCGCCAGAGGCAAAGAGGACCGTGCGGCCGCTCACGCCCAGCTTCTGGAACTCAACGTCAGCACGCTGAATGTACGCCGCGTCGATCGTGCTCTCGACGTCGCCGTAGCTGACAGAGTGGACCCACGGGGACGTCGACGTGTTGAAGACTGTCGATGCCCAGTGGAGGAAGTCCTCCTGGCCGTCGTTGGCGAGCCCCGCCTCAGAGATGAACCTGCGCATTGAAGGAAATAACGAGCGGAGTAAGCAAAGCGAAACGCAGGGATGATGCACACATAGTCGCAACGCAACACGCACAAACACACAAACACACTCGCACAGAGGCAACAATCAGACAGGCACAGGCACAGGCACGATACGAGCTACGCACCATGTGGTCACGTTGCGTCCCGTGGCCTGGATGTACTCGACGTCGAGCTGCGCCTCCACGCCCGCGTTGTTGGGGTCGTTGGGACCGACGACGACGTCCATGTCGCGCACAGCAAGGCCGTTGTTCTTCTGGAACTTGGTAAGGTCCGATGGGCTGTAGTACTGCCTGCTCGCGCGGGGAAAACGGATCAGTAAATGAGCACTTTGCTACGCCTATTATCGTACGGCCCTGACTCGCACACCAAACAAAATAGCGCATGCAAACAAAACCACCGGGCTCGAATTTCACGCCGACCCACTTGAGGAAAGCGGCGACGGCCTGCGACGACTTGGGGTTCGTCGCGACGGCGCTCGAAAGGTTGTACGCCGTGTTGATCGACGACGGCGACGTCTTCACCTCGTCATCGTAGTTGATCTTGCCCTGGGCAATGTGCGCCTATGAAAAGCAGAGGGACGGACACAGTGAGTGGACTGCAGTGCACCAATAGAAACAGAGCAGCAATCCCTGTACGGACACAGCAGACAGATACAGGCAAAAACGCACCAGGCGCTGGAGGGCCGGGAAGTCGCCGAGGCCAAGAACCATGTCCACGTGCTCGGCAATCGACGCGGGCAGCTCAAAGTCCAGCGAGCGAATGGCGCGGCGGCCAGACGAGTGCTTGAAGTTCGTAAACTACGCAAGGCAATACAATAGTCAGAGACTGCAGGGGCCGACAAGCAAGAAAGAGAGAGGACAACAGAAGCAACGACGCACGCACACACGCACGCACGCACGCACGCACGCACCTCGGCGTCGAACATGCGGCGGGCGAGGGCGACCGTCGCCGTCTTCGTCACGATATAGTCCTTCGAGAGGGTGTGCGCAAACTCCTTTATGCCGTGCGACGCAAGAAACGACGTCACCGCCGCCACCGCCTCGTCCGTCGGGCGCACGCGTGCAGAGATCTCCTCCGCCGTCAGGTGCTTGCCGTACTCCTTGGAGCGGGGATCCGAGACAGCCCAAAACTTCTGCTCGAGCCAGTCGAGATTCTGCTGCTTGAGCGCAAACGTGAGCGTGATCTTCTCGTCCTCATTGGCGGGTCCCACGGCCGTCCAGCCGACGGGGACGTCGCGGCGGCGCAGGGGAAGGGCCGTGCAGGCTGTAATACGCGAGATGGAAAGAGTGAGATTGGTAGAGATCATGATGCCATTGTTGCGACTGAAGCCGGCGTCCGGCGCCTTCGGGCGCGGTCGGCACAAGAGCGCACGCGTAAGGTCACAGCGGCGTATGTGTAGCACGCAAACTCACCCGCCGCAAGCACGAGCGCTGCAAGAACAACGTGCGCGCGCATTTTCAATCGCTTTCCGCTGTGCGCACTGCAGGCTCGAAACGAAGGGACGGGGAACCAAGCCCCAAACACGAACACAAACGAACGCGACTGCAGCCGATTGCCTCTTCCACTCGTCGTATATATATGCTCTGCCTATTACAACACTATTACGTGACACGTTTTGAGAGAGAGAGAGAGAGAGAGAGAGAGAGAGAGAGAGAGGAGGACGTGCGAGTGAGGAGAGCGGGAAAGTGCCTGCGTGTGCAAGAGCCCCGTGATGCCACACAACCAATTACGCACCCACTTTAGACTGAACATCGCTGCATTTTTTGCCAATTTTTTCTCCGACTTCAAATAAAGAGTCCCGGCCAACGGCAGTCGAACGTTCGCTAATCGCCGCGCCACGCCCAGCCAATCAGCGCACGCCGTGGGCAACTCGTGATGCAGTGCGCGGCAAAAGTGAGGGTGAGGGTGGGGCTTACACGTGGCCCGCGTAGGGTTGGGATTATGACAGCTTGGTCACGTGATACAACCCCGGATGTGCGAAGATGTTACAGTTGTGTTACTGAGCAGAACGGCAAAACTCCCTTCTCCCTCCTTTTTTTTAGTGCGGTTGTTTGTGCGCAGGGCAACTTAGGGCCACTGCGCCTGTTCGTCTCACTGGCGTGCCGACCTTACAGTGCACAATGTCCGCTTTGACGCGTTCCCCAAGGGCGCTTCCAGTGGCGCCCTGTCTCCGCCACTGTCGGTCGTGGTCTTCGACCACTGCGCGCACGTCCACTGCCACAGTTCATCTGCCGCAGCCGCCGCAACTGCCGCGACGCCGCGTGGTTGTCACCGGTCTAGGTACGTAAGCTGTCTGATGAGTCGATGCGCGTGCGTTCGCGTGGTTAGTTTGTGTGTAGATTGTGCGTGACGTAATGCGTGTGCGAGTGCCAGAGTTTATGAAACCGCGACGCAAAGCACCGCGCGGTCTCTGAGTGCCGACCGTCGCAGGCCTGGTGACACCGCTCGGCGTCGGAGTGGACGTGGCATGGAAGCGCATCATTGACGGTCACGTGGGCACCTCTTCGATCTCGGAGCACGGCCCCGAGTTTGCCGCGCAGTTTGCCCGCCACGAGTTGCCGTCCACTGTCATTGCGCGTGTGCCGCGTGGGAAAGATCCCGGCGCGTTTGATCCGAAGCAATGGTTGCAGCCGGGCGACGAAAAAAAGATGCCGACGTTCGTCCAGTTTGCCGCCGCCGCGGCCACGCAGGCGCTGGCGGACGCGCGATGGAGCCCACGTGACACACCAGGTGCGAGCGTGCGCACGGGCGTGGCGATAGGGTCCGGGATGGTTGGGCTTGAGGACATCATTGATGCTGCCGAGACGCTTGCGACCAAGGGGACGCGCCGCATCAGCCCGTTCTTTGTGCCGCGCATTCTCGTCAACATGGCCGCGGGCCACGTCAGCATTGCGTGGGTGCTCGCGTCCTGTATTCTGCGCCGTTCTAATGTCATGACGACTGGCTATTGCGGTTATTTGTCGGCGTGACGCCGTCCACACGTCACTAACCACCGTGTGTGCGCAGGCACGGGTTGCAGGGTCCCAACCACGCCGCCTCGACCGCGTGTGCGACGGGCGCCCACGCAATCGGCGACGCCTTTCGAATGGTCCGCGACGGCGACGCAGATGTGATGGGTGCGTGTGACACTGCCGTAGATATGGCACACGTTTAAGGCCAGCATACACGCAGCGAACTGTGTGCAATCCACTTCTCCCAATAACGCAGCCCTGCACTCGCAGTGGCGGGCGGTTCCGAGTCGTGCATCCACCCTCTTGCGATCACGGGTTTTTCGCGCGCAAAGGCGCTGTCGACGCAGTTCAACGACCGACCGCACGAGGCGTCGCGCCCGTTTGACAGCGCGCGCGACGGCTTTGTTATTGGAGAGGGCGCCGGTGTTGTTGTGCTCGAGGAATACCGTCACGCGCTGGCACGGGGCGCGCCCATCTACGCCGAAATCAGGGGCTACGGGCTTTCGGGTGCGTCCCTACCCATGTGGTCATATGAGCGCCCTCAGGAAGAGAGAGGGACGGTGCATCTTGAAAAGGGAGCGTGCCATTCTCTATTACGAAACTAACACGCACATATCTGCAGGCGACGCGCACCACATCACCGCGCCATCCGAAGACGGCCGCGGCGCGCTGCAGTGCATGCGCGCGGCACTCGAAAGCGCCGGCCTGGCGCCCGAGTCGGTCGATTACGTCAACGCGCACGCGACGTCGACACCACTCGGGGACGCCATCGAAAACAGAGCCATCAAGGCGCTGTTTGGCGCGCACGCAAAGCGGCTGTGCGTGTCGTCCACAAAGGGCGCGACAGGGCACCTGCTCGGGGCTGCGGGCGCCGTCGAGGCCATCTTCGCAATCCTCGCCGTCGCCCAAGTGAGTGCGGTTGCTGCTGAGTGTATGCGTATGGACTGAGGGCGCGGGCGTATGCGATCGCAAAGTGCGCAGCCGCTGACCCGCGTTGATCGCACGCAGAATGTCGTCCCGCCGACGGCCAACTTGCACAATCGCACCGAAGAGTTCGACCTCGATTATGTGCCGCTCGCGGCGCAGCGGCGAAAGGTGGACGTGGCGATGACCAATTCGTTCGGATTCGGAGGCACAAACGCGTGCCTCTGCGTCGCCAAGCCCTCGCCGCCGTAGCGATCCGCACACCGCAGCGAAACTTTGTAACGCGGGAGTGCGCAACAGTTCTTTCAGCAAGACGCGGCTGTGCGCCTCAGACACGAGGGCTGTAGAATGCGACGGTGCCGTCCATTGCACCGCTCGCGAGAAAAGGGCCCGTCGGCGAGAACCTGGAGTAAGGGCGGGGCTGAATGAATGCCTGTGCAATTGCGACCATGACCATATGTGTATGGTTGCGTGACAATTGCGATTGATGGTGCCACCGACGGCGATTGCCAGCGTGATAAAATACGAGTACTGGGCCACGCATATCAATGTGTGGGACAAAATGAGTACAGTCGTGCGACTCGCTAAGAACAGCACGCGCCAACACTACGGCCTCCAACGAAAGCCTCCAACCCACCTGCACGCCAGCGCAGGCATTGCGTGCGCGATGAGCTGCACAAACGGCGTCATCTTGAGCGGACCGGAACGTGCGCTGTGGAAATCGCGGGCGGCCGAGTGCACATCAAACAGCTTGACCCTGCGATTGACGGTCAGTTGCGACACACGGTGAGCTGTAGAGTTCACGTACGATAGGGAGTGTGTGGTGAGCTGTGTGAGAGTGCGCAGCCGTCTCCCAATTGACTTGCGAGGAAGGAAGGCGTCCCGTCCGCACACACCCATTGCCCGAGGCCGAGCACGCAATGCGGCCGTCGCAGCTCACGGCGCACCCCTTGATGAAGTCCACGTCCAATTCAGTCGAACGCTCCTGCGCAGCACATTTGTAAACACACAGCGCCCGCCCCTACCGAGCCGCTGACAAACCTTGGCACGCCGTGGCACACAGGCGCGCGCGTGTGTGACGCGAGTAAGAGATTGAAGCACGCCTGCATGCTTGCCCACACTCACACACAAACACACACCTCTGCCACGAGCATGCGACGGTTCGGCCTGACGCAAAAGCCCTCCCGGCGGTCCGTTTCGTCGATTTCGCCGGGTGGTGTGAGGTCATACACCCACATCATCTCGTCCCCAAAAGATGTGCAGCGTGCAAGAAGGAAGCGACGCGCGGGATCGGCGTCGAGGCTCGAGGCGTAGAGATCGCCATCCTGCCGCACGAGCTCGAGGCGATTGCGTCGCCTTTCACACGAGTCCGCGCGGCGCATCTGCGCGCGTAAGAGACAGGCGCGGTGGCGACATCAACGCCAAGCACACACGCGACATCAACGCCAAGCACACACGCGACATCAACGCCAAGCACACACGCACGCATGCGCGCGATGGCTTCTCGCCCGACGGGAACGAGGGTCTAATTCGAAACGCAACAACACGTATGCGTCATTCCGACAGCGAGGAGTGCCCACCCCTTTCTGGCCGCAGTCTGCCGCAAGCATGGGCAAGTGCAGGTTGTGCACGAGGACGATGGGACCGCTCGCAAGCCCGACCACGAGCATGTTGCCACCCGACGGCACGCATATGCGGCTCACGGCATCGTCGACGCACACGCGCGAAGCACGCTCGTCCATGTACGGCGTACAGTCGGCCGTCCACAAGAGTATGACGTCGTCGAATGCGGACGACGCGAGGATGCCGCCGCCGGGCTCGAACGGGGCGTCGATCCACTCGATGTTCTTTATCCATCCAAAGTGTCCCCCGGCGCAGCGCACCTCGCGCGAGAGATTGCGAACGTCCCACATGCGGATGCAGTTGTCCTCGCCGCCGGTGAGAAGAAAGTGGTGGCGAACAAAGCGGCCGACGTTCGTGCCTCCCCTGTGGGCGTGCTCGACGGTGGTCACGGGCCGCGTGGAAGGGGAGAGAGGGTCGAAAAGGCTCACGGAACCGTCCCCGCACATGGCAGCCACGCGCGCGCCGTCGCTGCGAAGGACGCCAGTTAATACATGTGACAATGTCACGTCCACAGAAAACGCGTCATTGCGGGTGCTGCGCGCACTTACGGACTGAATTCGAGGTTGTAGACAGCGTTACTGGGCGCCGCGTGCACGAACGCGCGAGTGCGACTCCTCAGTCTGCGATGGGACAGTAGACTCAATGAGTACCGCTCACAACCACAACAAGCGCGCAAACACGCCTATACACACACACGCACACACGCACGCACATACACACACACGCACGTACACACGACACACACACACACAAACACATACGGATACACACACATACACGCACGCACGCACGCACATACACACACACACGCACGTACACACGCACACACTCACACACACACAAACAATCACTCGCACATTGCATCGACAACTTGCCTCGTCCACAAACCCGTGGGGATCGCGGCGCGGCGATCCGCCTGTAGCAGCGCCGCACAACCCACAGCCGACGTGTCCCAGTGTCCATAGAGAGAGAACGTCTGTCCGCAGTGCCCGCTCGAAGCCGTCTGCGCACACTCGGCCGGCGAGAAGGCGCGTCGTACACGCGCACCCACCGCCCTCGCAGCGAGTAACGCGTAGGCCGATTCATGCTCCTCCACGCCAAATCGCAACCGCCGACCCAGCGACGCGCGGTGTTGTGGTAGTGTCGCGTCGCCCTCCATGCATGCGTGTGCGCCCACTTACAACACCAGTGTCCCATAAAGAATCTTGTTCTTTTTTACAGCTGTGCGAGTTTGACAGCGGTGCATTTGCCAGGTTACTAATTGTCCGGCTTCGGGCGCTCGTGTCCGGCGACGCGCCATTCCATCAGTCTCTGAGTTGGGCGCGATGGCCGCTGGGCTTATCGTCGTCGCTGCGGCGTCCGCGTGCGGCACAACGGCGCACAAGAATACTCCCCGCGCTTCGTTCAATGCGGCCAACAGCGAACGACTTCAGTTGGATCGTTCGCCAAGACCGGCACCACTCAATGCCAGGCTGTCAGACATATCAGACGCCACTGAACGGAAGGTCAGTGAAGCCACGGGGACCCGCCCACGCACGGTACATTTGCTTCCACGGTCTGACAGGCACACACAGCCATCACACGTACATCGTCCCGCACTACACACAACACGCCATAGTCAGCTGTGCCCGTGCTTGCCCCGACGACCGCCGCCCCCTCGGCTTGCGCGCGCCTGCGACTGAGCCTGCGATTCGCCCTTATCCACGCGCCTGTCTTCGTCGACGCTCGCGCACACCGGGGGCGCGCACTGAGCGGGTGCTCCCGGGCACGCAGCGTCACGTGACTGCGACTGACGGTCCCCTTTCCCCCGCCCGCGAGCGTGACTACCACCGCGATGGCCGCCTCCTCTTGCCTTCGAGCCCTCCTGCGCACCATCCTTCTTCGGTGCGTTCGCGCCCGCGGCCGTCACATCGGCGCCACATGTGTTTGCGACTTGCTTCTGAGGCTGCACCGCCGGCGCTGCGCTAGCTTTGCCGCTCTGTCCTTCGCCCGACGCACCCGCGCGATCGCCCGCTGCGGCCGACTTTCCCTGCCCCTCTGCCGGCGGCCGCTTCGAGCTGCCGGCGCCCGTTGCTTTTGGCGCACTCTCTTGTTTCACAGGAGCCCCTTTTGCGTTGACCGGAGCGGCTGGCGGAGCGGAGGCTGGTGGAGCGGAGGAAGGCTGCGTGGGCTGCGGTGCCGGTGGACCACTGTCGGTAACCGGCGCGACTGACGGGAGCTGCGTGCGACAGAGAGAATGAGCGATGACATGCATTGCACGCACGCCCACACCTTACGCGCTCGACGAATTATCCCGCGCCACAGTTATGAAGTGGCGGGCATTGCGCGCTTCCCCACGTTGCACGAAGACAAATGCAGAAAGCACTCGCATTGAGCAAGGCACATACGCACCGCGATGTAAATGGGGTTCGCACTGTCCAGACGATACTTGCGCTCTTCCTTTTCAAGGTCGATGATGCCGCCCACCGCGAGTTGGTGCGCATAAACGTCCTGAAGTGACTTTCCGAGCACGGCTTCGAGGTGTTTTTGCTGCCTGAGATATGCCTGGCGCCCGCTGTCGTCGGCCTGCGGTGCAGCAATCGTGCGTCAGGCGGGGGGTCGCGGGTTCGATTCCCGACGTCACCGGAAGAGGACACACCCTCCTTCCGCACACAAACACCGGTTTCTCGGTCAGTCACATCCCACACAGCATCCATTGCCACCCACATTGTCCTTGGCGGCGTGGAATTGGCCCGCACCCGCGAGGTCCACACCACGCGTGTCGAACGGCGCGCGGCATACGGGGCACGGCGCTATGTGCGCGGGCTGCTTTGCCGCGTCGTCGTCGTCTTTCGTAGGTGGCGGGTTGCGAATGCGCTGGTCGAGATACGCGGCGATGCACGGGCGGTGGAAGTAGTGGAAGCACTCGGTCTTCATGAAGGCGTCGTCGGCATCAAACGGCGACATGCACACGGCGCAGTTCTCGCTCGGCCGATTCACCTCCGTCAGCACCTCCATTGCGTGCTATGAGAAGCGCGCGATATGGCGTATCAGCTAAACGTTGAAAACGGTCCATCGGTGCACTCGAGGGAAAGCGGCCACGATAAGGCAGGTCACGGAGGTCAACACAGTACGCAGAGAGAAGAAGGGGGCGGTCCATGAGAGAACACTGCACAGCGACAAACGCGCCTCTGCGCAGCATGGGACGAATGCATGCGAGAGAAGAGACCTCAGTTCGTGGCAATCATAGAGGTTAAACCCCATTGACTCCATGCGAGGAAGAGAGAAAAGGCGCACCTGCACGAGCTGGCTGAGCATGAGATCCCCCCGCCATTTTTCTGCTTCGGCGCGAAGTGCAGCTATAAAGGACACAATTTCGCTGTCTCCAAGGCCTCGCGAGCTCTCGACAGTCACTTCGGGCACGGTAGAAGGGTACTGGGTAGAGGAAGACGTACAAAGCATAAAAACGCATGCAAACTCTCTCTCACACACACGCACACACGCACACAAACGCAATACTTTGCTCAAAGAATGGACATTCGCCTCGCCACACGCCACCCACATCTTTCGGCAGCTTTAAGCGGACGGTCGCCCACACATATTGCCGCTCGCTGTCGTTCCCCGTCAGCGGTCTCACGGTGACTCTCAGCGACCGCGACCCGTCCGCAGCGACAGTGCGTCCGTCGAGCGTTTCGTCGACAAGGTCGGAATACGCCGCGTGCAGAATCTCAATCTCATCGGCAATGCTGCGGAGTTTCACCGAGTTAGGAAGCTCAGGGGCGTTTGTGTGCACGCATGCGCACTCACTCGCTCGAGTCCGCCATGCTCGGTGGGGTAATGTACGATTCGACACAACCTCACACACATACACACACGCGCACGCGCACGCACACGCACACGCACACGCACACACGCGCAGTTGTATAAGCACACGTGCGAATGCACGCACGCCGCGACGCGATGCTAGTAAAGTGCGACCTCAGATGCAATGGCTCTAACACCCACAGTACACCTACCTGTTACATCAACCCGCGTGACGACAGATCGACGTCAGCTCCTCTACAAGCGATGCACACAAGAGCACAACGAAACGCACACACACACACACACAGGACGCACGCAGCACGCATGCACACAGCACACACACGCACGCACACACACGCTCATGCGCTGTATTGCGCTGCGCTTCATGTTTGGACAACGTCCTGTTCCCTGCAAACGTCAAAGTGAAAGAAGTGAGACACGCGCACCCGAAGCCCCGTCGCCCTCTGTTCGGCGCACGGCGCGAGATGCCCCTCTCTGAGGGCACGGCCGTCGTGGCCGTTGCCGTCTTGCAGTATGTCGTCAACGTACTTGCGGCGATGGCGATCGTAAACAGCGACATTGAGCCGATCCCCGTTGCGCTCGGGAGCTGCGTGGTCGCACTCGTGGGCCTCCGCGCGGCATCGTGGGCGGGCGTCTTTTCGCATCCGTCGTTCGATCCGCTCAAATTGCGCCTTATTTTCCCCGTCATTTTTGCGGGTGTTGCGGCCAAGTGCATCGTGTGGATTTGGCTGAGCGAGCCGGGCTCTGGGGACGTCTGGGTGTGTGTGTGTGTGTGCTGCCGCTGACGTGTGCGTATGCTTTTGCGCAGCGTTTGCTGCATGTGAGCGTGTTCACTTACCGCGTGTTTTCTTTTCTCTTTTTTTTGGTTTCGATGTGCAGGTCGCGCGTGCCTTTGTTATTCCCTGGATGCTCGTGCTCGTGTGGGAGAGCGCCATCGAGCGCCACTCTTCCGCTGCGGCGCCGTGCATCTTGCTCGTGGCCCTCGGCCTAGCTTCGTACGCGTTTGGCGACCACGAGGTGCGGCGTTCGCTCGCGAAGATCGGCGCGGCCGTTTGCGCTGGGCTTGCGTCTGCGGCGCGCACGACGGGCATCAAGAAGGGATTCGACACGGTGACGGACAGCGTGCCGTCGCTGCTGTTCCACTTTGCTGCGGGGACGGCCCTCACGCTGGCGATTGCGACGCCGTCGCTGCTTAAGGCGGACGACGCTTGGCATGCGCACGCGTCCGTGTGGCGCGTGATTGTCGCGGTGGGCCTGCTGGGTGTGCGTGTGCATTCGTCCTCTGTGTGGCGTGTATGTGTGCGTCTGCGTTGTGCGAGTACGTTGCAGTCGTGCCTTCGTCCTATGCAACTCTCTAACCTGCGACCACACTCTCGCAGTCGTGCCTTGGGGCTGCGTCCCTGTCTCTCGCCTTTGTGCAAATCCGCCAAATCGGCGCCGTTTCGCACGCGATTGCGCGCGCGCCCGAGTCGATTGCGACACTGCTCGTCATCGCTGCGGTTCACAAGACGGACGACCTGCGCGTGTCGCAGCTAATCGGCTTCTTCCTCGTCGGCTTTGGCGCCCTCTTTTACGCTGTGCTCGGGGCGCGGAGAAAGCTTGCGAGTGCACGCGCGGCGGACGAAGAGCCCGTGTCACTGCCCAGGCCGCGATAGGGTGTGCGTTGCTTCTGAATGTTTGTTTTGCGTGTTGCTGTGTGCGTGGAAAAGGCGGATTTGGTGCTGGTCGCCAACAACAATGCCGCGTCGTGAGTTCAGAGTAGGCTCTTCAAGCAGTTGTGTTCGTGCGACGAGCCTTAGCACCGATCGAAGTAGCGACGAAAAATGTTCTAAAGTGCCGCACGGGACATAATCCGCGTCATCGGCACACCGGCGATTGCTCGCGCACACTCAACGGGCAACGGGGGATGATGTAGTGAGGAAGGGGCAGCAATACGGAACTGTATTGAAGAGCCGTTTGTTCGATCGCCCGCACCCGCCGTCCAGCAGCGAGGCGCAGTTGGAACAGTGTCGACCACTCCATACAACCCACTCCCACCCGCCCTCACCCACTGGGCAAATCTCAAGACGTAAGGCTCTATCGCGCACCGCCGTCGTCCACACGCGGCCGCTTCGCAGGGGGTCTGTCACCCAAACTGCACAAACAGCGTCCACGTCAAACTCATGCCAAACTTGACTGAATGACATGGAAAGAGACATAGTGCGCGTACCTCTCGAATTCCGCCATGTCCTGTCTCTCCCTGTCCTCGCTCCGCTTCCGCGCGGCCTCGACCTCGCGCAAACGGGCATCTTCATCCGCCGCCTCCTTCGTCGCCTGGTTCCGCTTGTAGCTGCACAGCACGGCACACACGCGCACGTGAGACAGGGCACTTCATCTCTAAAGCACCCGCTCACACGGAAGGGGGTTCTAGAGAGCCAAACTAGGACACGGAAGTGCAATACGCCGGCGGAACACAGTATGCAACAACAAAGGACGCGCTCTGTGCGCACACACACGACCCACAGCTCGCTACGAGAGTTGAGAAGGGGATTCCGGCACCCCCTCAGCTTGCGATCCACGTCACGTGCCCCGCGCTCGTCCACCGTCGTGTCGCGGTCAATGTGCTCTTGCACATCGTCAAACCTATTGCAATTTTTTTTTTTTTTTTAAAAAAAAAAAAAAAAAAAAAAAAAAAAAAAAAAAAAGGTAAAAAAAAGTGACCCGGCTCAGCAAGACAGCGAACAAGGGGTCATGTGAACGCGCACCCTAAAAATGACACGGGCCCTCCCACACAAAGATGCGCACCTTCGGTCAAAGTTCGCGAGTGCCTCCGGAGTGGCAGCGCCCGCCAACGTCCGCACATAACTGCAGAAACGCAAGTGTGTAAGAAAATGCATCATTGAGATGCACCCGTATGTCGCACCAATAACCCACACCAGAACCCACTATGACACTCCCCGTGCAAACGCAGCACACACCCGTCGAGATTGCCGCCGAGCGTCTTTGCGGCATGCGCAATGGCGGCGAGGGCGAGAACAGACGGCGGGTGGAGCAGCACAGCGTCCGTGAGATAAAGCCGATCGACGACGTCCTTCGCACTCCGCTCAATGTCGCCGAGGTCCAATGCGGCGTCGTTGTGCCGCCGCTGCGGAAAACGCACAAAAATGCTTGGGTTCGCGTGTGGATGTCTGTGATGCGCGGGAACACACACACACACAAACAGCCGCGCAGACGCACAGATGCACACACTCACACACGCACGCACACACTTAACAGTGCGCACCTTGATGTCCAGCACGAACCCGCGCACTGCGCGGTACGGCGCGTGTATGGTGAGATGGAACTTGTTCTCTCGCATGACGTGCACTTCGAGATCACGTATCGACTCAATCATCGCAGTGCGGTTTTTGGAGACCTTCGCGTCGTCGTCTGCTCCAGGGACGACGCGCCGCACAAAGTCGTCGATGGAGAGAGAAAGATCGTCGATTTTTGTTGCGAGATATACGCACGCAAGCCTTCGCGCGTTGACGTGTCCCAAATGTTTTGGGTGAGAGGGAAATGAGATATCGAGTATCATATTGCAATTGTGAAAGACAGACAGTGTGTGTAGGCGTGCGTGGGTGCGTGAGAGTATGTGCCAGCGCATGGGACGTACGTATGCACCTACGCTAGGCCACGTGTGCGAAGAGGAGTGAGCGATGTGCATGCGAGCGCAACACCCACATTATGTCCTTTGGATGGTGGTCCATCACCGAATTGTTCATATAAAATCGCCGAAAGTACGTCATTGCTATTGCCTGGGCAGGCGCGCAACACGTGACAACGTCAGAGGAGGCAGAGGGAAGCTCGCACGTTACACACGCACACGCACACACAACAAACTATCTTGCTACACAAGGCGCACACGCACACACGCACACACACAGCACACGCACACGCAAACAGCACACGCACACACACAGCACACGCACACGCACACACACAGCACACGCACACACGACAAACTATCTTGCTACACACATCGCCCATCGCACACGTACACAGTCGCGCACCATTACTGTCGGCGGAAATTCGTTCGGAAACAGCGAGCACACGTCCTGCAACTTGCTCTCATAAAATCTGCGAACATAAAAGCGATTAGACTCACCTGCAGACGAGCAAAGTGCACTAGGGGCACTCACTGGCACAACAGCCGCTCCTCCTCCGGCGTCAGAAAGTCCTCAATGTCCGGCTGCTTGAGGTCAGGCGCGGAGGCGTAGATGCGGAATATCTCGTCACGTGCCGCTGTGTTGGCGCGCACGCGGGCGGCATCGATCTCCGCCTGCGTCGCAAACAGCCAGTGCGAGCGCTGCGTGCTTGCGTGGAACGCCATCTATGGTCCGCGCGCCGCTGTGTGCAGGTGCGACGGTTCGCTGTTTGTGCCGGCACAGTTTGGAACGCTTGATCACGTGACTCATTTCCGTGACGTCAGCACAAGACTGAGAACATCTGTTCGCACAGCACACTGCAGTCTTGTTTCAGCGCGGGTACAACTTCGCAAGCGCTTCGCCCGACACACGCAGTTGTAATTGACACTGAAAATGGCGCCTTTCTTTCGCGCGGACCGCAGTGCGGGTGCGGTTGTGTTCGAAGGTTCCACACTCCTCTTGGTGGGTCTGCGCCACTTGCGTGCGCGTCGAATGCTGTCGTGCAATCAGCGCACGACCTTGTGTGTCGATACCTTATACATGCCAACCGTTGGGTAGTCTCTACGCACATCTCGTCAGCGCACATCCCTTCCTGACGCCGAATTGCTGACTCCCTTCCTCGCTTCGCAGCCGGCGGTGTCGGTCGGCAACGCGGGGCAGCTCGCACTCGACATTCTCCTCTGCACGGCCAAGCCGCAGCGCGTCGGCTACATTTCCACATGCAGCGTCCTCCCTCTTGTTGGCACGGATGCATGCAATCCGACTGTGTCTGCGACCGGCGCTCTCTCAACGGCCTTGGAAGGTGTGATCGCCGAGTGCGTTCGAGTCGTCCATTGTTGTTGTTGTTGATGAGAGCGGGGACGAGCGCTCGGCTGAGCTAAGTTAGCGTTTCTTCTTGCAGTGTTCCAGTCGCACAATGGCAAGGTGACGTTCGTGCAGCAGCGATCCCCCATTGCGAAGGTGGGCGTCTCAATTGTGTTCTCCGCGCCGGCGTGTGCACGGACTTAGTTTGGTCCTACTCTCCCGCTGCTGCAGGGACGCACGGGCCAATTTCTCGACGCGCTGTTCGAATGGATCGCCGCGTGCAAGTTTGAGAAAATTGTGCTGGTGACTGGCAGCGATGCAGCGCACCGCGTCGACTCGCAGTTTGTCGGGTGAGTGCAAAAGTCCGGAGCAATGTGCGCCCGTTGTGCCGTTGCAAGTCGGATTTCTTCACTCGCACGACCACGTCACAACCACCCTCTGACGCCACGCACGCACAGACCGCCCTTCCGTTACATTCTGAGCAACAAGGCATCCGCGACGAGCGATGCTGCATTGCGAGGGATGGGTTGGGTTCCACTTGAGCCGCCCTCTGCGATGGCCCTCGCGGCAGACCCAAAAGCGCCGAAGATTCGCGTGCCGGGCGCGGGGATGACGCGTCGATTTGTGGAGCGCTGTAACGAGGCGGACGTGAGCGCGCTCGTGCTAGTTGCGTTCTGCAACGAGGGCGACAACATTCCCGATGGCATGCTGCTTGCGTCGTGCGCCAACCAGGTGCTCGGTCTCTTGCCGGTGAATGGTGCGTGTGTGAGCGTGCAGCCTCCGCTTGCCACTTTGCCGTTAATAACTCACCACACTCGATGTCTGCTCTGAACTTCCATAGTAGCGCACAATGCCCCCCATGGTGTTGCGCCCGCTTTGTCGTGGCTAATGCATGTCCAACACACCAGAGGGAGAGCCCGTTCCGTGGAGCATGCCGGCATCGTGGAGTCTCCTTTTTGGCGGCCCCCTCGATCAAGTGCTCTTCCAATGAAATGCAGAGAACAAGTGCTCTTCCAATGAAATGCAGAGAACAAAACAACAGCGTTCGGCGCAGAGTGCGTGCGTGCAGCACAAAAACAGAAGCAGGCTGAAAATCACAAGGTAACAGATTCACCGTAAGGTCGCGGATTTTAATGTCGTACAAGATAAAAATCCCGCGAAGATGTCGCGACGGCGGGCAGCCACGCACGCGCGCACGTTGCCAAAAGCAGCATGACCCGGACTTGAAAAAGGAAAAGAAAAAAAAGTGCGTCCGCGTGCGCGCGCGTGCCACTGCTCCACGGGGCGGCCAAGAGACCGGCTGCAACCGCCCCGCCCATAGTCCGCGCCGCCGCGATACCCCGCGAGCGCGGTCGCCCGCATTTAACGGTAGCGGCGGAGCGAGAGCGTGTTGCGGCGCTTCCAGGCGGCGTGCGTGCCCGATCCAATCGTCGCGTTGTACCCGTGGCCCTTGCCAATGCCGCGGTTGCGCTGGCCAGCCGACGTGAGGCCGCGGAGCTCGCGGCGCTTGTGCACGGCGTTGACGATCCAGTTGATGCGGGGGTCGCGGCGGATGGCCTTGTGGCTGGGGTCCACCATGATCACCTCAAAGAACTTGTACGTCGCATCCTGCGCAACCCAGTACGAGTTGAGCACGCGGAGGTTGCCGCAGCGGCGCCCGGCGCGCTCCTCGGCGAGCGAGCGGTGGCTGCGCTGCCACTTGAGCTCGTTGACACCGTGGCCGGCGGGCTTGCCGTACGTCTGGCCCTTCGGCACGGGGCGCTTGCGGCCACCGCGGCGAACGCGCACGCGGTAGACAACGTAGCCCTGCTTGGCCTTGTAGCCGAGACGGCGCGCCTTGTCGGGGCGGCTGGGGCGGCTCGCGCGGTGGACGGCGGCGAGCTGGCGGTACTGCCAGCAGCGCACGCGCAGAAGGAAGCGGAGCACATCCGACTGCTTCTTCTTGAAGAGCTCCTCGAGGTACTTGTACGCGCCCATTTTCCGCGAAGGGTATAAACACGCCCTAATGTGACGCGTGCGCGAATGGTGGGGAAGCGCAGGCGGGAGAAAACACGTTAGATCAAAGGCCAAAACGACAAAGATACTCAAATCCAACTTCTGCGACAAAGTGCTAGTTTCGCCCCGTGCCAAAGTGCTAGCCTCGCTCGCGCTGCCGAAGCCACCCGTATGGAAACAATCCAACGAAGACCACAGACCCTACGGAGCACGCTGAAAATCACTCAAATCCACCCGTCCCACACACGGCCCATCGCGTGTCGCGCACCAGCCGCATCCCTATGGCGCCCACACCATCGCTGCACCAACCTTACGTGAAAAAAGGGGTCCTGATAAAAGAGAAAGATATCGATGTGCGAGGGGTGCGTGAAGATGAAGCAGTGGATGAGAGGGAAAGAGAGAGGGAGAGAGAGAGGACGGGATTGAGGCGAGCGATTGAGGCGAGGCACAAAGTCACATTGGGATCGTTGGAAGGGCGACAATTCTGCTTACTATGGAATTTCGCTAACCATGACTGATAAGGCTCAATTCGGTACAACCAGTTCATAATAAATTTATCATAAATAGTAATCTTTGTGAAGCGCATGTGCGCCATCCGGGGTAGATCCAATTATCCCGTCATAATGACGACGCTACACAATGTACGTCACTTTAATTAAAATGACGACTTAATGGCGACATCTCGCCTTGACGGCACGGCCAACTGTGTAACGGAAACAAAAACCGGCACTTTTGCGCCTTGTGGGGGCGACACGCCGTCATGGCACATCAACAAAAGAGGTCGCGCGAGAGTGATGGCGACAGTCCGCAGCGGAATCCGCCGCCGCCGCCGTTCCTTACCTCGCAAACGCCGACGTCGGCTGCAAGGTGAGCGGATTTCTGCGGCGAATTCTGGCGAACGAGCGCCTCCTCTATCTCTGGCCGCAGTACAGTCGCCGGTACATTTGGGACAACGCGTTTCGCGAGGAGGTGCGCGCCTCCATTCCCGTCAATCATCTCGTGCTCACTGCGCTCGATGACTCCGGTCACAAAGCCGCGTCAGATCAACGGCGACCGAACGCGTTCACTGACTGCTCGGGCGTGCCGCTGTCGCAGATAGCCGCGCTGCGGGGTGTGGTCAAGGTGGTGCTGCACGGGTCGGATCTGTGCGCGATACCGCCCGAGCTTGCTGGTGTTCACACGCTGGACCTCGCGGGTTCGACGGCGCTTTCGGACGTCGCAAACGGTCGCGGGATACACACCCTCGTCCGGTCTACGCCGACGCAGTTTTTGTCAAGCTGTTGGGTGTCGGCACCTCGGCCACTGCGTGCGCCGTCCGCACACGAGACGAGGACGCCGCGTGGTTTTGTGTCAAGACGGTTCGCGCCCCGTATGGGACGCAGTTCAAGATTGAACGGGCGGCACTCGAAGTGCTGAAGAAGAATCCGCACGATTCCTTTCCAACCCTAAGGGACGGCCGGTCGCGCCGACTTCTTACGACGCCCGTCGCCAAGCCCCTCTGTCCCACGATCGGCGAACGAGGGCGACGCCTTTGTGCGCTGGGCTTCTCTGCCTACGTGCCGCTCGTCGAAGACCTCAAGGCGATCCACGACCCCAACGTCCCCGAGCGGGTGTTTCACTGCGACGTCGCACCGCACAACCTCGCGTGGTACGAGAAGGATTCGGCGAAGAAGGTGCTCCTCATCGACTTCGGGTGCGCGGTCGTTGTCAAGAATGCGGCGCTTGGGGACTCGGGGGAGTCGCAGACACAGGTTCCGTACTCGGGGTCGATGTGGTACGCCTCGACGTCCGCGCTCGAGCAACTTGTCGGCGACAAGGTCAAGCTCGACAATGCCGTCGTCCCGCGCAACGCAAACACATGGACGGGGACTGTCAACGTCAACGCCTCCTTCGACCTTGAGGGCCTCGTGAAGAGCATCGCGGCGCTGGAGGTGCCCGGTGTCGCCGACTACATCGATGACGCATCCCGCCGCATCTACAAGGCGCGCCGTGCGGCGTGGACGGGCTACACTCCGCGTGACGTGCTGGACATCTGGAAGGAAGTCCTACAGCTGCCCATTCTTGCGGCGATGAAGCCGGCATTCGAAGCGGCCAGGCGAGGTGACCACGACGCGGTGGCGACGAAGCTCGAGCAGCTGCGCATCCAACTTGTTTGCGATTAGCTCTATCGCACCGGCGTCGCATTCGCCGCGTTAATACATCCACTGCAACTGTACATGCAGTAGCGCCGTTCAAGTTCACAGAATGGCTCGCTTGTACTTCGTACCATCTGGCCGCTTCTGCATCCACACCTGCTGCGCGCGTCCGTATGCAGTGTGCCAATTGACGCCTGAGGTCAATTCATTGCGCTTTCTTATACACACACACACACACACCATAACACACACACACACGCACACACACACACACGCGCACACACACACACACACACACACGCTCACACACACACACGCTCACACACACACACACACATACACACACCAAACACACACACACACACACCATAACACACACACACACACTCACACACACACACACACGCACACGCACACACACACACGCACACACGCACACACCATAACACACACACACACACACTCACACACACACACACACACACACTCTCTCTCTCTCACACACACACATACATACACACACCAAACACACACATACACACACACACACGCACGCACACACGCACACACGCACACACGCACACGCGCGCACACACACACACGCACGCACACACACACCAAACACACACACACA
>CALSCQ010000292.1:0-15804 GCA_943704525.1 Pigoraptor vietnamica
CCCCCGACCACCCACCGCAGCCACGTCCCTCCGCTTTGCGAGTGCGTAGATGCGCCTGAAGTCGCCGGGCGAGATGCCCGAGTGCTTGAAGCAGGCCTCGTACACCTCCTCTGCCTCGCTGTCCGGCAGCGCAGTGTCGAAGCGGTCCCGCGTGAGGATGGTCAGCTGCGTCACGTTGATCGCCGTGAACACGACGCCCCACGAGAGGCCGACCCAGTTGGGCGTGAGCGGGCCAAAGTAGTTGAAGATGAAGAACGCGAACGACGAGAAGAGCGAGAGCATGCGGAGGTGCATCATGTCTACCACCGCCAGCGAACACGCCGACGCCGTGAACCCAATGTGCCCAAACAAGCGGCCCAAGAAGTGCTTCCGCTCCGCCGGCGACATGCTGTGCCAAAACGCCCTCAGGCGCCCGAACGGTCCACGCGCCGCAGATGTGGCGCTGCCCGCACCGGCAGCAGCACCGGCCGCAGCACTCGCACCCGTGGCACTGCCAGCCGCAGCACCGGCCGCCCGGGACTGTGCCGCCCCCGCGCTGGAGTTGCCCGCCGCGCCAGAGCACGCACGTGCAAATGCGGTACGAAGCGCACGTAATAGCGAAACATGCTGCCGTGATTGAGTCGACTCTGCGCCCGTGTGGGTTCGAAAGTGGCACCGCGGGACGGTGTGTCGTGGGATAGGCAATACGGTCCCATGCGAGCGCACGTGACTGCCGAGGGTGTGGAGTCGTCCAAAACCCATTGTGGCGCGGGACGTGAGCGCAACGGCGCGAATGCAAAGGGCCGTCCTTTGCACTGGGAGGGTGAAGTACAGATGGGTCACATGTAACCCCAGACATTCACGACAAGAAACGTACAGATGCGCGCAATCTCAAGAGTACACCACGCACACGTTCCGCACCCACACACATACACACACACACACACACAAACCACACAACACACACACACACACAACAGACACACACCATGCCACACCACAACACACACACACACATACATACACACACACACACAACAAACACACACACTCACACACACACACACACACACACAACAGACACACAGGACACACACAGACACACACACACACACACCATACCACACCACAACACACACCATACCACACCACAACACACTTAAACGCGAGCCAGCGATGCGGTACAACCCACTGGCCAAGGCTCCTAAGGCTATGGGCATGGTCGCTCTGAGGACGTGAGGCACGGGTGGCACTTGTTGCGCGTGTCCTTGTTTTAACTTGGTGCCGGGTTTGGCGTGTGGCTTTTTACGGATCACGTGCGCGCCAAACTCCCACCGTGCATTGCACTGATGTGAAGCATGCCTCAGTTGGCGTGGTGCGGACATTTTGGTTTGGTCTGTGCCTGACATCCAACTCGCTCAGTCGTCGTTCCTCGGTTGGACAGTGCCTTGCAGCAGCTGACCCATGCGGGTGCCGGCCTCTACGCGTGGGCCGCGGCAGGGTGTGGAACTGACAGACACACAGTGTGCGGCACACGGCAAGTGCATTAGCCGCCGTGGAGCGTCGATATGAACACGACCGTGTCGCCGTCCCGCAGTTCGCAGGCGAGTTCGCCGAGCAGCTCCCAGTCCGTGTCGTTCACAAGCACCAGAATGCCTGGTCGTCTGCGCTCATGGGTCCGTGTCAGTGGGCTGTGCCGCAGCCAATTGATGTCCACCGCACAGCAAGGGAGAGTCAAAATAAGGTCGCTCATGCCA
The DNA here is from genome assembly GCA_943704525.1 of Pigoraptor vietnamica. NCBI lineage: Eukaryota > Filasterea > Ministeriida > Capsasporidae > Pigoraptor > Pigoraptor vietnamica. Next base: position 1,737 of record CALSCQ010000292.1, read on the forward strand.
AACACATTACGACCGCTCATAGAGCACCGACGCACAGCGGCGCACGAAGTGCAGTAACGCCCACCAACAGGCGCAGTGCACACACCCACACACCCACATGGTGTCCCCCTGGAGAAAGAGCTCCGGCCGTTCCTTCACCATAGCGTCCCTCATGTGCGCAAGAAGATCCCCCACGGTCCACGAACGCGTGCTGTCGAGCGTGACTTCGCGCCGCTTGTCGCCGCCAAAGAGGGCCTCGACACCGCCCCTGTCGCGTGAGAAAGGGTCGTTGAGCTGATGAGGAGCGCCGGAGTGTGCCCAGGCGCACTAAGCACCACAGCGCACTAGAAGCACCACACTGTTTGCCGTTATGCAGTGTGAGCCAGTAACACGCACCCGAATTCGATCTTCAACCGCATGTTGTTGGCGCGTCCGTCGCGTGCGCACTGCCGCTTGGGCAATTGGCGGGCCGTTTCAGGCAGGGGCATTATTAGTGTCCCTGGTTTCAGGCACACGTCGATTCGTGTGCGTCACGTGCCCGATGGTAACCGACTCAGTGCAACCACAAGTGAACGACAGTCACCCACATTTACACAAACGACGCGCGCACGCCATGCCCACGCGCCATAGTGCCGGCGTGCTGTCGCGTGCCTGCGCGGTGCAGGCGCTGCTACTTGCCGCTGCGTGCGCCGTCCTCACTCTCCGTGCTGTCGTCGACTTGGCCGTCCCGCGCATCATTCCCCCGGTGGGCTGCCAAATATACCCCCTCGTCACGAGCTACGCGAACGCAACCGCCCTCGACGAGGCTTACACGGGGAACCCGAGAGGGCGCGTGGTACTGCCCCTCGATGGCACGCGGTGGCCCGGCGCACTTCTAAGCGCAGACGCGTCGGCTGTCGGCGTCGAGGAGCCGTCCTACGTTGTGGACAGAGATGCGCTGTGGCGCTGTGCCCCGACGGCGTCCGACGCCATGCGATTGCATGGCAGCGCGTGTCGAAACAGCAGCGGGCTTGAGATATCGCTGGTGCGCGCGGCGTTTTCGACAGCCGATGCGACGGTGTGGGAGGTGACCGTGAGCGTGCGCGTGCCGAGCGTGCAATCGCAGCCGCTTTCCGGCTTCCTGTTGCGCGGGGAGCTCCTCTGCGTAAACTGCGTGCCTTCGGCGAAGGGGCGCGGTCGGCATCCCATCCACGTGATTGCGTATTCCCACGACAACTGCGACGGCACCTACGAGTTTGGGTTTGAGGGGCTCGTCGCACTCGCGACCGATCAGCAGTGGGCGCTGAAGGTCCGCGTGGACTTTGCGAACTTTGAGCACTACACGACGACCGCGCGGCTGTGCATGCGGTCGCTGCCCGGGGTCCTTCCCCTCATACCCGACGGTCCGGACGGCACGCGCGGGTGCGGCGCCATTCGCACGATGGAGTACACCGTGCTGGACCACGTGCACTTCGGCGACCTCACGCCCGTCGCCGCAAGCCCTGCTGCCATCGCATCGCTACCTGTGTGTGGCGCAGGGGCGGACAACATGCCCAGCGGCCGGTGGCTCGTGCGGTCGCACGCATATGACGTTGCGCCCGATCGTTCGCTCTGCCGCGCCGGGCAGCAACGTCCCGACGCCGGGCGCCTTTGGACCGTGGAGGACTACGTGTGGTGCCCCTACGCGTGCCGACTGTGGTACTACAGTGCGGCGGATGTGGCGCAGTGCTTCGCGCGGAAGGGCATACGCAAGGTGCTCTTTGCCGGCGATTCGCGCACGCGGAACCTCTTTCACGACGCGGGCGCCCGCGCGCTGTTCCGAGGGGAGCCGCTCCCGCGCGAACTTTTCCACTGCCCCGTGGGCGGGTCGTGCTTCACCTTCGATGCGTATGCCGCGACATTCGACGCCTATTTCACGTGGGGCTTCTTTGAGCAGCGGGCGGCGCCCTGCATCCCGCCCGCGTGCGAACACGAGCGCCTCGACCCCTCCGTGTACTTTGAGCGCCGGCTGCGCGGTTATGACGGCGGCATGCAGGCGTTTGAGCGACAGCTTGCGCAAGGGTACGACGTCCTTGTCTTTGGCGAGGGCATGCACGTGATACAGGTGGGCTGGACGGGCGCCTGTGTGCGGTGACTGCAGCAACACGTCTTGCCGTTTGCAGCCGTTCTTTGCTCCTGTTTGTGCATAGTGACACTCACAATGGGCACGCTGGCACTGACCTCTTAGCGATCGCTTTTCAGCCGTTCTTCACCGACGATGACGTGGAGCTCCTCGTGCGGACCGCGCTGGACGTGGCACGGAGGAGCCCGCGTCCGCCTCGCGTGATCGTGTTCCACACGACGCCCGCCGTCGTCGACATTGGCAGCGCAACCCGAGAAATAACACGCGCGGCCACTCTCAACCGCCGCGCCGTCGCCGCGCTGCGACGGGATTACCCGGAGCTCCTGGTGCTCGACATGCTCGCGATGACGGCGACGCGCGGAGACCGCTTCTTTGACGCTATGCACTACTTTCCAAGCGAACCGCCCAAGCAGGACCCCGAGGCCCACGAACTGCTGGTCGGGAGCGAGATGAACCTCGCGCTCCTGAACCTCTTGTGCAACGATGCCCTTGCAAGGTGAATACAAGTTGTCTGCGAAAGTCGACTCGACTCCAATGACTCGGTAGTGCGTCCCGACAGAGTTGCTGACAACTGGCAGGCCAATTAATGATGCGGACACGTTCGCACAATATCTGCCAGCCGGCGCCAGTGATGATCGCCACGCTACCGGTCTGCGCGCCCGGCTTTGAGCGCTGACGGCGCCGTGTTTGTTTTTAGTGAGACGGGGAATTCGGTGACAGTCGGTGGCGCTGCGCAGAACGGACATGCTCAATTAAGCAACCGACGGTTAATCGAGACACAGTATATCTGACCATTATCAGCGCCCTTAACGAAACGCCTGACTGTCTCGGTGTACTAAAAAAAGGGGAAATGTGAAGGCACGAAATGCACACCAGGCAAGATTCGAATTACACCGTTCGTTCATTCACGCGGTTGTGAAAATATCCTCGATCGCATCACGGCCGCCGCCGACCGCCCCTTCGGAACGATATCCACTAAGACCATACAGCCGCCCGGCAGCACACGGCCCGCACGGCACGCGGCTTTCACCGTCCAACGCAATGAGTGACGACTGATGCCGCCGGTGGAGCCTCAGTCTCCCCGCCCACGGGCCGGTTAGGCCGTCGACCACACCGCGCGCATTTCCCAGGGGCTGAATGCCGAGGGCGCCGAGATCAGATACCGCACAAGTATTCCGGCCTGGTTCGGGCTCGCCTGCAGAAAGCTGTTGACCCACACCGTCAGCGCACTCGACGGCGAACCGTACGTTGCGTTCAGCAAGGAAAACGGAATGTCCTTCAGGGCGGAATTCGCGGCGCTGCCTGCCGGCGCCGACGCATTAACCGTCTGAAGAGTCGTGCTGAACGGGATGCACAGGAGGGCCTCTGCCGTACAGATGTAGAAACGATGATTCGGATCGTCGTTAAAGACGGCTGTCCTAGCCTTGAGAATGACCGAAGGCGGGAGAGTGGGCTGTGCACGAGCGGACGCCGAGCTGGCGGACGCGTAGCTGTAGTGCGATGCCGAGCTTGCGCGCGCAGCGGAGCTTACGAATGCGGCGGAGCTCTCGGCGCGCGCGGATGCCAAGCTGGCGGACGCGTAGGCGGCGCTCACGGCCGACGCAGAACTGGCGCTTGCCAGGTCCATGGAGGACGAGCTTGTCGGGTCGGAGCCCCCCCCATTAACGACGACGACGCCTCGCTGTCCAAGACTGCAGTGGGGCTGCGAGAGGGTCCCAAAGGTGCGGATCGCATCGGTCAGTCAAGTGCCATCCGAAACTGCGGCAATACAGTCTGCAGTACAATAGCAGTCCGGCTCAAGTTAATTAATTGGCTCACCGTGCACACGTAGTAGAACGTCCCCGCGGTTGTGAAGGTGTGGCTGTACGTAGCGGCAACGTTGAGAAGCGTCGACGCAAACCCCCCGGATAGCGCCGGCCGTGCACGAACCCGAGCTGCCGACTTGGACGACGTTGTGGTTGTTCCCGCCCCACGTCCACAGCACGGTGTCGCCAACGTTGATGGTGACCGAATTCGGCGAGAACTGAAATGCTCCGCTAGGCGAAACCGTTACGGCGACATCAGCGCAGGAAACCATGGAAAACGTCAGCGCGCCGACGACACCGCACATTAGTAGTGCCCGCCGGCACGAAGGGGACGGCATATCCCTGAATTTAGATTACGGCGGGCTAATAAACTGCATTACTCCGGGCGTTTGTGTGATCTGAAACTCAGCAGTGACAAGACGCTCGGCAAGTAAGACTGAAAACTGTTGGAGCCACTGCTGGCCCGGACCGCCCGGCTCCGAGGGTATGGCTGCGGGCAAAGAAAAGCTTTTTATGGAGTGTGAAAGTCGTAAATGGCAATAGTGGGATGGACCTTGCCGCATTAGTCTTTTTTGGGCTTTTCTTTCTTTCTCGCAAGCCACTTTCCTTTTATGGTTGTCACACGATCCTCCACTGATAATGCCCGCCGGACTCAGTGCCGGATCAGCCATGATCAGATGGCGGTGGCCTCGTTTTTGCCGGAAGCACCCGACGCCATTTTGACGCAATGCCCGATCACTGTATTCATTCATCGGCGTCATCGCTGCCGGCTGTCTTTGTGGATTGCATCGTGTCGCCGCACAGAAACCTCGCACAACTGACGGACCGGCGGATCAGCCCGGACTGCCACGGCTGCTGCGACCATGTCCGGGCCGGATCAGCGGTCGGCGGCGGGCCGCCGGTTCCGGCGGAGTTCGGACTGAGTGTGCCGGTGCTGGTCAGTGTCCGTCAGTTGTGCCGGCGGCATGTACATGCATGCATGTGCCGATGCGTGCGTGGTGTCTGTCCGCCGGCGTGTGCGTTTTTTTTTTTTTTCAGTCCAGTGCCCAGGTGTGAGTGCTGAATGAGTTGAGCGAGTCAGAGTCAGAGTGATCATCGGCCGAGTGAGCAGTGCCGCGCCGGCGCACGCCGTGCCGGCCGGTGTGTTACGGTGTCTCGGCGCAGCAGTCGGTCGCCGGACTGGACTGGCTGTCTCAGAGGCCTTTGCTGTGGGATGTACAATGCGTGCGAGTGCCTGCCTTGTGAACGCTATGGGGAGAATCTCTGCAATTTGCTTCACTGACTGCAGTGGTTCAACGACTGCAACTGCGAGTGGGATTCATTTACCGGGCAGCGCTTGCCGTCCAGGCCAGTTAATAACCCGGAAAATTATAGCTCAATGCAGTTATTTATTTCAGCCCACAATTATTCAGTTCCAAGAAAAAAGACGCAGTAGAAGACACTTGACCCCTGTAATGTCCGCACCGTGCTGACGGACCCACGCAACTGGCGATCCGACGGATGCCTTACTCAATTTATTTTTCAAAGTTGATACGCGCGCTGCGACCACCCGCACACTGCAAACTGACGCCGGACGACAAGCAACAACCCACCTACAATAAGGAAAAAAGCAGACTCGCACGTACGCCGACACGGCAATCGCATACACCAGATCTAACACTGACAAGAGACAAACACTGCATACAATCAAAAGAAAAGCTGCCGGACTGTGCACGGCACGCCGCCCGGACCGCTGACGCGCCCAGACCGGCCAGTACAACATCCGTGAACTCAAGGCGCCCCACCGGTTACCATCCACGTGATCGCCGGCGACCAGTCGTCCGGTCTTTGCCTTATTTGGAACCCGGCTAAGGGGTGTGGCTGTGCTACGTGGCACTGGCCAGATACTGCGTCAGTATCGTGCGCGTTTAGTGGCCGGCGCGGGTTGGGGACGCGGCGCTCCTGTGCTTTGCGTAGATGTGCCAGTGCCAGTCGGCCTGATCAGTGCGCTTCGCATCTTGTGATTTCCTGTCAGTGACCGGACAGTTGCAGTGGACCGCCGGCTGACTGAGCCAGCAGTTCGGCTCGGACGGCGGCAGCTCTTCAGCAAAGCGCTCACAGTTGGCCAGTCCGGGAACCACGCTGAGATTGCGAAGAGTTGGTCACGTCAATCGACTGTCTCGGCGAAGGAGGCAGGTCGATCAGTGTGCGGACGGCTACAGTCGGCGGCGGGGTACTCCCGTCAGTGTACCCGGCTGGTCGACCGCGTCAGTGCCAGCCGCGTTCCGTCGGGCGGTTACCCGATTGTCCGGCCACCGATTGCCTCTTTTGGTAGCCGCGGATGACCAAGGGCGCGTGGCCGGTGTAAAGTCGGAGTAAATTCTTGCGGAAGTCCGTTGTCAAGACACGCATCAGTTGCCCCGGAGCCCCCACGGTACGTATGAACTGACGCCCGTCAGACGCGAGAGTTCTCCTGGGGTTGCATGCTACGGGGTTGTCGAACCGGATCTTCTCGGCGTCGATTGCAGCAATTTAATATTTGTTTTCGAACTTAGTGGCTTCGATGCGCACGGCGGCGCTGCGTTGGCCGCGCGGCGTGACAGCCGGCGGCGCCGTTGCAGCGGTCATCCAATGCGTCATCAGCCTCGCTGCGATTCAGCCGCCGCAGAATGGCGTGCATGCCGCCGTGACGCCGCCGAGCTACTACAACATTACCGCACACACATGCGGCAACGCTCTTTATTTCGATGGCCGTCGACGTCGCGATGTGGCCGTGCTTGGGCCTCCTTCGCTGGGGAGTGCGCTCGCCCCGAACGGGAACGCGACGGTAGACTTCTGGTTGAAGCTCCTCGACCCTTACGAGGACGTGCAAACGCTCGTTAGCTACAGCTCCAAAACAGGGCTGGGGACTATTCGCGACAACGACTTCGCCATCTACGCCCAGCCATGGGGTGCGATAGCTGCGAGCTTGTGCAACACTTTCACGGCGTTCGACGTTTCGTCACTCCCGCCGCGGTCGTCGCATCTGCCCCTTGTGTCTCTGGAGGGCAATTCCCGCTGGTTTCACGTCGCGCTCGTGTTTTGCACCACATGCGCCGACTGGCAATTCAAGATTTACGTGGACGGCATGGCTTACGGCGACGCGTCTTCGACGATCTTTCTGAGCGGCACGCGCGACGATTTGTCGCAGTGTAAGATCGCGCCGTCTGGTTGCCCATTGTTGGGGCAGGATGCCGACTCGCTGTGCGACGGTTTTGACCCCACGCAGAGTTTTGCGGGCCTGCTCGACGAACTACGCGTGTGGGATGTGGTCATGACGGAGGAGCAGATCGCCGCCGCCGCCGTTGTCGACGACGTTTTACCCTACACAGGTGCCCTTCGCCTCCACTATCGCTTCGATGAATTCTCCGAGGCGGATAGCCTGTTTGAGGAGGTGTCTTTGACTGCTCTCGGCCTTCTCGGCGTGGTAACGACGACGACGACGTGCGGAGCGGGGCAAATGACAAGGCCACGCCGTGTTGTGTCAACGGTTCCTGCGGCGCGGCAGTGCGTCTCCGCGAAGCTGAGATCCATCGTCGTCGATCCAAGCGATCTCTACGCATCAAATGCGACGGCATCGCGCATGACACTGCGACTCGTGGGCAAACCGCCTCCGCTACTCGCGCAACACTCGCTCGTCATAGTGCTCGTATCCCCGCCTGTCCGGGGCATTCTACAGCGCGTGGACGGCTCCATCGTTCACGCGAATGGGACCATCGCGCCCTGTGCGCCGCTGGCACGCTCAGACGGGCTCGTTGTGTGCGAATTTCTTTACGGCGCCAGTCTGGGTCCGATGCATGCATTTGATGCGCATACGTGGGCACAGGAAGTCGCCACAGCTGGCGGGTTCGAGGATATCTTTCGATACGCGTTCGTTCCTGCCAATGCGAGCAGCGTGGATTCGTCGACTTTGACCACGTCTGTGAGCGTCCGCATGTTGTGTGCGATGGACGAAGGCGCCATTCTTGCACATGAGTCGGCAGATACGGACCAGGGCGGAGTTACCGTTTTCATTCTCGGCGGCGTTGCGACCGATGGGACGGCTCTCGATGTGAACATAACCTCGGTCCCAACGAACGGCGCGCTCTACATCATGCCCTTTAACCTCAGCGGCATGCCAGCAACGTACCTCGGAACAGCCGTCGGCGACGGGAGCACTCTCCCGAGCGACCGTAGAATAACGGCGCCGGGGACTTGTGTGCGGAATTATCGGGGTGTCGTCGTCTACAAGTCGCTCACCTTGCCGAGCCTGCGCCGGGACTCATTTTCGTACAGATGGATTCTCCCCGCAAGCGACACGCGCGCTCTCTACACTGCTGAGCGTCACGTAGTGGTCACGGTGCGTCGCAGAAACACAGCACCGGACACGGGTTCGCCTCCCGCTGTGACTCTTTCTGCAGCGCCGGAGTCGCAGCATTCCGGCGAGGCCGCTGTGGTTCTTCGTGCCTCCGACCCGGACGGAAGCCACTCAAACAGCCTCTTCTACAGGGTTGTTTCGTGGCCGTTGTGGGGCACTTTGCTCACGCCCGATGGTCGTGCGTTGGATGCCCCTGAAGTTGAGCGGCAACTTGTTTTCACGGCATTTGCGCAGAGGGTCGTTGCATTCTCTAGCGAGTACTTCGACTGCGTGACAGGGCGCGTATCTCCGTGCCCCGGCCGGCACTGGAATGCAGTGCAAGTGTTGGAGCGCCCGGACGTCTACCCGTTCGAAGGGGACTCGGTACTGTCATGGTGCCCCGAGTTCGCCGACGGTCCTGAATGGGAGTTTGTGGAGCTCGAGCTCATGGACGCACTCTTCGTGAGCCGCATCACCGTGTACGAGACGTACAATGCAGGGGCGACTGCGGCTGTCTACGTCGCCATGGGCCCGCCTGGCATTCGACCACGCGACTCGGACTGGGTTCGCCTGTGGAGGTGGGACGGGCCGCCGCCGCCGCTTCCGCCAATCGCGCGCGCGTTCTCTCCGCCCCTGTGCCCTGTTTTAGAGGCCGTGCGCTACGTGCGCGTTGAGTTTGCAACGAACGAGACGGCAGGTTGGAACGAGATCGACTCCATCACTGCCGAAGGCACGACGGGCATCCTCTCTGGGCTGCTAAGTGGTCCGACGGCGACCCTCTCTTATCGGAGCAGGCGGGGGTTGCACGGCGCCACGTTTGACTCGTTTGCGTTTGCCGCGACCGATTGTGAGGACTGGGCCGCGCCCCTCACCGTATCGCTGCGCTTTCCTTCCGAGTTTGTTGGCGCTGATTTGTTCGACCCGGCGCTTCCGGAGCACAGACGCATACTGCTTTTGGAATTCTTCGCTGTGCTGCCCGTGTCCCTCCGACCCGCCATCCCCACGGAGGTGCTCGCGTTCGCCGACGCAATTCGCGCTGCGTTTGCGGACTGGAACATGACCTTGTCGTCACGCGGGTTGGACGTACCAGCTATCGTGCCCGTGGCACGTATCGTGCATTGCTCCATGTGCTTATCGTCCGTTGTCGTAACTGCACGCTCCGCGCCAACAGCAGGACTGTCACAGCCCTTTGTTCTACCTATGCCGCTTTCTTCGTCCGAGGCGATCTTTGTGACTGCCGACGCACCGGCTGACTTTCACGTGTGGGTGACACTAGGGTCCCTCACGTACCGCGTGCTCATCCGCCTGACGCTCGCGTGCGATGCGGGCATGTACACAACAGCCCGTGGAACTTGCGGTGAGTGCGCTCTTGCGACGCGCTCTGAGATCGACGCGGACCGTGGCAGCTTCTATGCCTCATGCGCGGCACTGCTATCGTGCCCTTTCGCCGGGGTAGACGCCAGCGTCTCGTCCGCTGGCGTCGCCATCATTTCTTCGGTCGGTTCGCTCGTCATTGGGCTTGGCATAGGGGTAAGCACGCGGGTACATCTTCGCTGGCGAGCGAAACAGCGACAGAGAATGGCGCATTCCCAACCGGGAAATACCGCCGGTATCGTTGCAACCGAGGCGGTGGCAGTCGGACCCTCCGACGGCCATGCACCACCCGTTGCTGCGTCACCCCAGTTGTACGAGAGTGCAATTCGCGCGCATCTCCCAGGCGCGTGGGTTGGGACGTCGATTTCGAACGATGAGTGGGAGACCGTAGACACCATTGAAGTAATCACGATCGCGTTTTCCGTGCTTAGCGTCGTAGCCGCCGTGCTCTCGAGCGAGTACGCACTCAAAGCGGACGCCGGTAGCGACCATGTTGGCACCGGCGTTCGACACACGTTTTCCGGAATTTACGTTCGCTGGGGCTCCATTCGTCGAACTCTATTCTTTCCAATCTTGTACCTCTTGCTCGCGCTGGCAGCTGTGTGGGTGTCGCTCATGAGCCTCCTCTACTTCGGTGTCTTGGAACGCATCCGCGGCAGCACGCAGGCCGGCGCATTTGTGCGTATGGGCATTGCAGGACTGACGTACGTCTGCGGCCTGCTCGGAGCACCGCTCTTCATGCCGACATGCGGCTATTTTCTCGCCGTTTTTAATTGCATCGACGAGTTTCAGGGGCATTCATACCTTCGCGCCGACTGCACGTACCAGTGCTCGACGAGTCGCCACGTTGGCATCGCCACGGGCGTCGGCATCACGCTGTGCACGTATGTCCCCTTTGCCGTGTACATCCGACCCCTTTGGCCCATGCTGCAGGAGAAGCTGCACGTGAAAGGCCGCCCACACTACATCGTGCACTCGACGACCTTGCAGCTTTTCCTGGCAGTCGCGTCAGCCTTCCTCCAGGGCACCCCCGCCGCCCATGCCACAGTGTTTGCTGCTGCAACTGCCGCGCTTGCGCTTCTTACCGTCAAGATGAGGCCCTACACTCAGATGCGCATTAACGTGTGGCTAACTACCGGGTACCTGTGTGCCACTGTCGCCGCTGTCGTCGTCGGTGCGTTTCATGGCGTAGGCCACTCCGGTTCGCCCCTCGCTGCTGTTCTCTCACTCATCCTCCTGTGGGCAGTCCTTATTGTTGTCGCGCTGTACATCAATAAGCGATTTCCTCCTCTTCGCCGTCCGCACCCTCGCGGTCCGCGCGATAGGCTGAGCGCCGTCAACGAGGCGCTCCGAGCGTTTCGTAGAGCGAGCCTGTGGAAGTCACGGTCAACCACAAGCGTCACCGGCATTCGTGCCAGCCTCAGCACGCCGTCGCGACACAGCCTTCAAAGGCGTGTGGAAAACGCACATTGCGCGGACACTGCGGATGGCGGTTTCTCACAATGAGCTCTTGTGCGATGTTGGCTCGCCGAGTCGCATGTGCTTTCTGCGACGTGCACTTAATTGTGCTCTTTTCACGACTTGCACTAGTATTGCACAATTCCCGCGACGTGCGCTTTCGGCGACGTGCGTTTTCCTCGACGTGCGCGTTCAGCGACGTGCGTTTTCCGCGACGTGCGCTTTCCGCGACGTGCGCTTTCCGCGACGTGCGCTTTCCGCGACGTGCGCTTTCCGCGACGTGCGCTTTCCGCGACGTGCGCTTTCCGCGACGTGCGCCTTCCGCGACGTGCGCCTTCCGCGACGTGCGCCTTCCGCGACGTGCGCTTCCCGTGACGTGCGCCTTCCGCGACGTGCGCTTTCCGCGTGCGCAGTCCGCGACGTGCGCCTTCCGCGACGTGCGCTGTCCGCGACGTGCGCCTTTTCGCGACGTGCACTGTCCGCGACGTGCGCCTTCCGCGACGTGGCTGTGCTTTCCGGGACGTGCGCTTTCCGCGACGTGCGCTTTCCGCGACGTGCGCTTTCCGCGACGTGCGCTTTCCGCGACGTGCGCTTTCGACGACGTGCGCTTTCTGTGACGTGCGCTTAAGCTTTCTGCGACGTGCGCTTTTCATGACGTGCTCTCACTTGCACTTGTCTTTCGCAATAATTATTTCCGCGACGGCGCTTCCGCGACATGCACTTTCCGCGACGTACGCACATGCACTTTCCGCAACGTGCGCTTCCCGCGACGTGCTCTCGCTTGTGCTCGTCTTTTGCAATTTCCGCGACGCATGCGCTTTGCGTGCTTCTCGTTGCGTGCGTGCTGCTTAATTATTTCGTCGTACGTTCCACCGTAACGTTGGTTTTACAGTTTTGTGCCCCGATGCCCAATCAACCCAACATAATAGGGTTAGGGTTAGGGCTAGGATTTGTAGCAAAAGCGAACGAAGTTCGCAAGTTGCGATACGCGTGCATCGAAGAATGAAGAGCGTAGCGAGGAAAAAACTCAAAAGGTTAGGGTTAGGGTTAGAACAAAAGAATAAAATTTGTCGAAGACACACACAGCCCTCTTGTATAGGGTTAGGGTTAGGGTTAAGCTGCAACTCCTGCAGGCACAACGTGCGTCTGTGCTACAGAATGCGCTCGAGTCGTACGGCGACAAGCTGCGCCAAGACTATGCTGACAGCCTCGCGGCTCTCACGCGTACGCCGCCGGTGCACCCAGACATGGTCACGCCGCCGTCGCTCCCTACTGTCGCCGAACACGTCGCCGTGCTGAGGCGTCGAATTGCCGAGCTTCTGGAGGTCCAGAGGGCGCGCAAGGAGAAGAAAGCCCTCGCCGACGACAAGGCGAACTCGCGTCGCACGTACGCGCAAATTCTCGAGAAGAAGGCGGTGGAGAAGAACGCCGACCTCGTGGACGGAGCACATCGTGCAGCGCGTCGTCGCCAAGGAACTTGCGAAAACCTTAAGGCTCTCGCTGTCACCAACGCGCCCTCTGGCAATAATTTAGTGCTAACCCGCAACCCGCAGGTCCCTGGGCCCGGGCAGTCTCTGTCTCCTGTCTCTCTGTCGCTCTCTCTAGATCTCTCTCTCTCTCTCTCTCTCTCTCTCTCTCTGTCTCTCCATGTCTCTGTCTCTGTCTTTCTCTGTCTCTGTCTCTGTCTTTCTCTGTCTCTGTCTTTCTCTGTCTCTGTCTTTCTCTTATCCGCCCTCTCGCTCGAGACCGAGGATGTCCACGTGGACACGCTCCAGTGCCCGCGCCGCCGCCTCGCGTGGTTCCAGCGGCACGACTGACTTGCTTGCCCTTCGATGCCTTCCCAACACGCGCGCAGATGTCGCACTCTGCCACCAGCGACTTGATCACGCCGTCAATCTCCTCCGCCGGTAACTGAAGTTGACCTTGTATCGCCGCTTGATGTGTTCCCTCACACACGCGACGCCCATGTGTGAGATCTGCTCGTGCACCGCGCTCGCCAGTTCCCTCAGCCTCGCCGCTGAGTTGATCCCGACGTCCTCCAACGTGAGGATCGCGCACATCGCCGCCGTCGTCGGCACCGACTTCACCCACGGCTCGAGCAGTGGGTGCGACCTCGAGGGCAAGCGCGACATCGTGTCCACCATGCCCATCGACGAACCCTTCCGGTGTCGAATCACGAACTTGAAGCGCGAGAGGATATCCGCCCACCGCAGGATGCGCCTCCGCGTCACGCTGTTCGGGATCGTATCAGTGCACATTCGCGAAGAGGTGCACAAGCGCAGCGTAATCCGTCTCGATAATCGTCGGATGCACGACCGCCGCGAGGATCTGCTCAAAGCGCAGGACACCAAACCCTATGTCCTGCCTTGAGCGCATCGAACGCCTCCTGTTCGACAGGAGTCCACCGAAACTTTGCCTTCTCCTTCAGCAGGTCGGTCAGTGCCGCACCGAGCTGCGCCATGCCCACGACGAAAGGGCTGTCCCACGCCAGTGCGTGGTAGCTATAGACGCTGCGCAGCTCGTCCTTGTTCATCGGCGCACGGAGATCTCGAATGCCCTGCATGGCAGACGCCGGCGCCCGCACGCAGTTGCGCGACACCTCGCATAACTACCCCCCTGGGCCCCGGCCCAGACTGGCTTCGGGTTAGGGATTGAAACCATGGAAACCAAATTTTTACTTAATACAGCATTCGACAGATCACAAAGTAATCATCAGTAGTAGGCGGTTTTATTCTATAGATTTTGAGTATCCTGTAGACCGTGTATTTTTAGTACGGATTTGAATTTCGCGCCCGCATGCGATTACCAAATACGGAAGTGTTCGCCATCGACTCAGTCGAACAGTCGACGTCGTTCTCATCAACGGCCTCGAGTTTGTGCACTAGACTCACGCCGGTGTGCGACCATAGGTCACAAAAGTTTTCGCAAGGTCAACAAAGGTCAAGGCAAGCTCATTTCGGATTGCCCAAATTTTTCAACCTGATTTGACTCTCGACT